>JAVJIF010015472.1:0-66852 GCA_038442645.1 Agave tequilana | reverse complement strand
AAATGTTGGGAGTCAATTTCCGGCACTGGTAATTTGCTCCGTAGTCTGTGCATGGTGAGGGTTTCCGTAGGTAGCGGATTTATCAGGGGTCAAATTCATCGAGAAAAAGTCTCTTGTAGTCTTCTTGAGATCAAAACTGATCTTTTTCAATTTGATCAAAAGAGTATCTTGAAATCCACTTTGATCGAAAAATGACAAAATCTTTCTGAAATCGAAACAGAAGCCTCATTCTATCAGGAGCTCTCGTTGGGTTTTTGGTGATGGCGATCAACTTCTGCGTTTGTTTCAGTATGATTTTGAAAATTTGCTTTTTTTTTTTCTTTTTAAAATTTTTGCTGCCAGATCAATGCTTTAATTGATGAAAGTGTGAATTTTTACCAACATAAATCTAATTCAACAGGCACGATCTAGTCTCATTAATCCTTGAACAACACTGACACATTTCCCTAATCGAGTGAGTATTAAATAAGGGGAAGAACATCAAAGCTGGAGTAACGAACCCTAAACCCTAAGCAGAAGAAAGCCATGGCCCATTCTTCTGCTGCTCCTCCTCCATCTCTAAGAGAGTATGCTCCATGGGTTGGATCTCCCGGATCCTTTCACAGAGCAGATCTTGGAGCGCCTCCCACTCTCCGACTACATCCGCTTTGTTGCTGTCTGCCCAAAATGGCGATCCATCCAGAGAAACCACCGCCTCTGCTTTACTCGTCCACCCCCCCCCCCCCCCCCCCCCCCCCCCCCCCCCCCCAAATGCTCCACTACTTGGCTTATCCGCATCACCAGAGTGAGACTCGAAAATCCCGTATTATGCTACAGCCCCTTGAGGAAACACTGGCCTACCGCCTCGCTGTTCCCACCTTTGCACGCAGCAAGTCATGCTTTGCATCCTCCCATGGTTGGCTCCTACTGTTTTGTACTACTGCCTCACGGTGCACTGCCTCACGTGCGCTTTCCTCTTGAATCCCATGTCACGCGACTGGATCCCGTTCCCAAGGGTTAGAGATGCATCTGACTTGACACTTGGATGCATCTCGCCCCTTCCTACCAATCCCGACTGCATTGTCATGCTCGCAAGCTTCTATAATATCTAAGTGTGGCAGGCGAGTCACTGTGATTGGTCCGAGTATTTGTTGCCAGCATCTCTGTGATATGAGGAAATGATCCCTCCTATTATCTTTTGCGGGGGAAGACTTTACGTCATGTTCAGAGAGACCCTAGCATTCTTTGTTGTCGATCTCTCTTTGATTTCTTCAGCCCTTTGTGTCATTCCTTGTGTCATTCTGTTATGGTATATGGACTGGAGCCAGATTGCGGGATCAATTTTGAATTTGAACACCTAGTTGAAGTTGATGGGCAGGTGGTGTTGATGGGCAGGTGTTGTTGGTGCAGGCAGTGTCGAACAATGTAGAGCACATTGACAAGTGTTTTGAGGTTCAAGGGTTTTGAGTATTCAGGGCAGACCTTGCACGAAACACATGGGTTAAGGTGAAATGTCTCGGTGATCACATGCTATTTGTCAATAGAAAATGTGCATTTTCCTTGTTAGAAGCTGATGTGGGAGGTAGATGGTACTGCATCTATTTTCCTGAGCACATGGGCTGCTCCAAGTTTCCCGAGTGTATGTGTGAACGTCATGTTTCTTCTGCTTCATGGAAAGGATTCGACTTGGGGGGTGGGAGAGTTATTTATGGGCTGGCATTTCCATATACAACAACTGATTTTGATTGTTTGGTAGCCCAACAGTCTGCGTCTTTTTCATGCCGGGACTAGCTACTCTGGACCACAACATCAATTGAAAGGATGTTAGGTTTGTGATATTTTTAAGCCCTTTATTGTACTAGAACTTATGCTCTGTCTTCATCTTCAATTCAAATGATCAGGGACTTTTAGTTTTGTTGTGAAAACGCACGTGCATGTGCGCCTGCACACACTCACACAGTATCATATCTTTTGCTTACTTTTGACTCTAATACACCCTTGTAGCATCAAGGCACTTTTGTGCTTGCAATCTCAAGTTGTTTTTAAGAGTCTTGGAATTCCTTCATGCCTAGCTATCTGTCAATTCGTCAATATTCACCATGGCATGTTATATCTTGCTTATCTTTGTCTTTCACAGGAACTATGTGCTAGTGCAATGTTAATCCATACTAATGAATATAGGATTCGTTTGCTTCTTAAATTCTTGAAAACTATAAGCAGACGTAGCTAGTAGAACCTCCTTAATTTGTGATGCCATGCGATGATTATTCTTTGATTCTTCAGATTATGAAAAGATGTGGCTAAACCACCCACCCCCACCCCCACCCCCACCCCACCAAAAAAAAAAAAAACAAAAAACCTCTGTTCGTCTTTAATTGATATGATTCCTCTTCCAGTTTTCAAGGTTAAACCTTGAAGGTGTTCAGTGGTTTCATTCTTATAAAGATTTCAGTTCTGGGAGATGTCCAGTGCAATTTTCTGTTATTCTACATATCTCAACATGAGAAGAGATTGTGTATGTTAGAGGTCATTTCCTTCTTGGGTAGATTTTTGGTTAGTTTCTGTTATCTCAATTTGTACTTATTGGGTTGTTGGCATGTTCTGTATGCATAAATGCCTATGGATTTTAGCTTTTCATTTTCTGATAGATGTGTGAATTTAGTGTTACATTTTTCAGAAATGTCTTTTTTTTTTCAAAGAATATGAAATTGTCTCTTTTATTTTGTTGCTTATAGGTTCGGTTATGTTTTCTGATGAAGGCCTATTTCTTTTGAAAGGCTGAATCCTTAGCAAATATTGAAGTTGATGTCCAAACATTGAGATACACTCAAGCAAACACCTTTTAGACCTTCATATTCCCAATGCTCCCTTTGTTGTCATTTATCAGTTTTTTTTTGAGTTTTGAACTCTTATAAAATAGAAAAGAAAAATAACAAGAGGATTATTGAGAATAACGATATTTCCTCTCTAGAAAATTACATTAACGTAAAAGACTCATGACTCTATGTCAAACAGAGAGCATCAAGTTCTAATTAGAGAATACCGATGTATTCTAGCTTAATATTGAAGAGGATAAGCCATTTGACAAACTAAAAAACCAGAGTATATTGTTGAATCCACTTGCAAATAGAAGTCCACAAAACCAATTCATAAAAATTGAATGTAGCATAGAGAGTAATAACAAAAATATTGTTAAAAAAATAATAAAATTTCTTCAGACTAATGAATTAGTACCAACTACAAACTATCCCTAAAAACTAATAGAGAACAACAGAATAAACCCAATTAAAGAATCTAAAAGAACTCTAACAGAGAGATAAATCACCAAACCCATCTCATAAAAACAGTAATAAATTACAAAAAGATCATATGCATAAGTTCTATCTCATAAAAGTTACTAGAATCAAAAGTAACCAATTTAGGGGTGAATAAAAAAAGTGAAAGATGTCATAAGTTAGATACTTGGGGGTTATCAATAGAACCCCAGTTCAGAAAAAATTCAAGTAATATATATATGTGTGTGTAGACTGTGTAGTTTCGGAAGGATTCGAGCCAGAGTCCTTCCCACTCAAATACAACCATACATTATCCGAATACAAGATCTATTTCGTTGAAGTTGATTTATTATTTCAAGTATCTATAAACCTAAAATCAAGTATTTTAAATATTTTTTTGCCTATGCATCAAGTAGAGGGAAAAACATACGGCCTAAATAGTGAGTTCATTAGTTTAATGGTGTAGAACATTTGAAACCTAACAAAAATTAGTTTGTAGAGGTTTTTAAATGTTTAGATCATGATCAACTATCCGGATCGAGAATTTGTATGTAGATATATATATATCTAACCAACTCACTACTTTCAGCCATCCATTTTGCGCCGCTTGATGGACGAGCAAAAAACATTCAAAACACTTGATTTTTTATTTTTAATTACTAGAAATAATATAAATCAACTTCAACGGAGTGAATCTTGTATTTGAATGTCAGATATTGGTATTTGAGTGGGTAAGATTAGAGCTCGAATCCTTCTGGAACTACACAAACCACCTCTCTCTATACACACACTTGACTACTTCCAGAAGAATTTGAGCATGAATACTTCTCACTCAAATTCAATGCTACGACATTTAAATATAAGATCCACTATGTTGAAATTGATATATATTATTAGAAGTAATTAAAAACAAAAAATCAAGTGTTTGAATATTTTTAGTTTATTTATCAAGTAAGCATAAAATGGACGACCGAAAGTAGTATATTATTCAGATCTGTCTTTAGAAATAAAATTCTCGATCCGACCATTTGATCATGATCTAAATATTTAAAAATCCTCACACATTAATTTTTATTAGGTTTCAAATATTCTACACTGTTAAACTAATCAACTCACTATTTCAGCCGTTTATTTTGCACCTACTTGATGAATAAACAAAAAATATTCAAAACACTTTATTTTTTTTCTTATTTTAAATAATGTAGATCAACCTCAATCGAGTGAATCTTGTATTTGAATGTTATAACATTGAATTTAAGTGGGAGTGATTCATGCTCAAGTTCTTCCCAAAGGATCTAAGTATGTATGTGTGTGTATATAGACTAATGCCATTCTGGAAGGATTCGAGGTAGAACCTTCCCACTCAAATACAATCCTATGACATTGGAATGCAAGATCCACTCCGTTGAAGTTGATCTACATTATCTCATTTTAACTAAAAATAAAAAATCATGTGTTCTGAATACTTTTTGCTTATTTCTCAAGTAAGCGTAAAATAAACGGCCGAAATAGTGAATTGTTTAGTTTAACGGTGTAGATTTTTTTAAATCTAACAAAAATTGGTGTCTGAGGGTTTTTAAGTGTTTAGATCATGATGAAATGGTCGGATTGAGAATTTGTATGTCTAAAAAACGTAGATGTAGGCAATATGCTTTTTTCGGCCCGTCTATTTTGCGCCTACTTGATGGATAGGCAAAAAGTATTCAAAATACATGATTTTTTATTTTTAGTTACTTAAAATAATGTAGATCTACTTCAACAGAATGGATCTTGCATTTTGATGTCGTAGGGTTGTATTTGAGTGGGAAGGATTCGGTTTTGACTCATTCTGGAATGACACAAGTGTATGTGTGGTATATATATTGAGAGAGGGAACTATTCTTGTGAGAATTGTTCTCATCGAGCGCTTCGTGTGAACTCCACAATCGACCATCCCCTGGATGATTCGAACTGTTCATCTTGATTTACATACTCTAATTAGATTACCAATAAAAAATCACGTGATTCTGATTTTTTTTACCCATGCATCAAACAACATCTTTATTCTACGGCGAATATAACATATATTTTGTAACCATTTGATGCATGGGTTGAAAGGTTCAGAATTGCGTGATTTTTTATTAGTAGCCTAATTAGAATATGTAAATTAAGATGAATAGTTCTGATCATCCACGGGCCAGCTTGCCGTGGAGTTTGCACGAAAGTTCTCACCACGAGGGTGATAGTGTTTGCATCTTAAATACTACAGATAACAATCCAATTCAACTCAAATTATAATTTAGTATTGATATATTTGGATGTGTTCTTTTAGATATATATACCCTCCAATCTATCATATTTAGAAAATTACCCTAAAAGACCATTGATATTGCTAACTTGACCCTTAGATCTTCATAGTCTTAAAAAATTACACATCCCATTAGATTTGAGCGAGAAAAGTTTAAACACTTGTTATGCCCTTCTCCCTTCACCTTCTTATCCCTCTTCTTCGTATTTTAACCCAAGCTTAATTTCCCTCAAACACAACATCCCATCCCATCCTCCCCCACCCAACCACCACAACACGCACACACAGTTCTTCCTCTTTTTTCTTCCCTTCTGCATACTCTCAATCATCCATTTGACAAAAAATTCTTGTCACCTACATCTTTCTAAGGCCCGGAAGATTTGAGAGTCTGGTCAGCAATATAAATGATTTGCGGGTAATTTTCTAAATTGGAAATATTTTGAAGGTATACTTCAGAAAACCCTATTTGGAATAAGAAGTGAGATATATCTAATTTCTCTATAGATAGTTGAATAGTCATGGACTATTTTTTTCTGTAAAATCATAGAAAATGAATAATAAGTTGCAATCATTGAATGATTTTTACATTATGCGAAATATGAGCATGGACATTGGATCATAAACATATGAGCGTATGTACTATCTCTTTATTGTTTATATATTTTCCCGTGTCTTATCACAATCTATCCGTGTCTATTTTAGAAATTGCCAAGTCATGGATCCATGACCCTATCATGTTCGCCAATTTGTTTCTCTTATTTGTATCCATGCTTCTTAGTTGATTGAGATTTGCAGACTTCCAATGAAATTTTCTCGCATACTTTGCCTTATTGCATAGAGAACTTTCATGGGAATGCATTTTTAATGCAGTTTTCTTGTACATTACAAAGAAAAATGTTTGTAGCAGTCCGTATCTTTGTATTGATGCAACACTTAACATTTTGATTTGTCCACAGGCAAAAACTGATACTACAGGATAATCTCACAGAAGATAAGTGGAGAAGGATCTACTATTTGTCCAATGGAAATGATAAAGAGATGAGGTGGTTGTCTCCTTTCGTGTAATAGGTGGTGGATCAATATCTTGCAGGTGCCATGAATTTTTTTCACTTACTAGTTTCTTGCTTAAAATTGTTCAGTATGTCATTAGGCCTTATGAAATTGCAAGTATTTTGAATGTTTAACTACTTAATTCATCTCCCCAATCTGTTCACTTTTCAATTTAATCGCCATAAGCTAACCCTTTTTTGTGTGTATTATTGTTGTTAAATCAAATGTGCAACCTCCTCACTAATTTCAGAAAACGGTATCCATGTTAGTTGCTGCTACTTTGTAGTTTGTACTCTTGTTGCGACCAATTTCTTCTCCAATCTCCCGGGGATGTTTAAGATCTATGCTGCTCTTCACTGGTCCGGCCGGAAGCTGCCCAACATTACTACCCATATTGTGCTGGTTCCATCACACATATCTTTTTTTTGGTCCTAATTTCATTTCATGTGGAAAGGACAAAAGGTCTAGAGTTCAGTATTTACAAATAACTGTTGTAAGTTCATTCATTCTTTCTTTCTTTCTTTTTTTTTTAAAAAAAAAATAATGACCTTTTTCTGTGATTTGAGGAAACTTCCACTGCGTTAGCCGTTTCTGTGCTGTTGATTATTAGTTGAGATAATTGAAAATAAATACGCAGATGAAGTAAATTTTTGATACGGACGAATGATGTCCGTAGTGATACCATTCATTTTGGGCTGATCAGGGGAAGTGTACTTTATTCCCCGTAAGATATTCTTTTTATTTCCTTGTTTTCTGGGAAAATGAAATCAGAATTTGCAAAGATTATGCAACTGTGTACATATGCCAGTACAAATTTGTGTGTATACAAGACTGGTTCAATATTCGAAAGAAAACTCAAGGGACGAGCTAATGCGCGTATTTGAATGTTTTGTTCTGATCAACAACTGCTCCTTAAGGTAATTTAATCTATCAGCGCTGAAGTTATGTTAGTCCATATTGTCCATATTTTGTTTGGCATCTCTCTCTCGAAGCGTGCTAACTAGTTTATTGAGCGACTTGTGAACCAATCAAATCTTGTGATCAAGATCCCACACCCGAATTAGCCACTCAGTTAGGGTTGCACTCTGACTCCGTTGTTGTGAAATATTCATCCAAAAGATGTTGACATGAAGAAGAGACCCAATAAGTTGAATTCACCAGCAAAAACTCCTAACATAATGTATAATTGATTAATTAATTACTAAAAAAAATTGAATGAGGTAGACTGGTGAGCCAAATTATCTAGAAGCAAATCCATATTGTGAAAAGGAGAGAGATTTGCCAAATTGAGACCAAGTCTTTTATCACACGCAAAGCACGTTTCACATAAAAAGAAGAACGACATTAGAAACTTCATGCTAAGTTTCAATTTCTCTCAAATTTAGCACACAGAATGGAAAAGAGATGAAGAATAATATTTTGTCATTGGGACTTGGAATCTACAACAATAAAGCCAAAGCAGTCTTTTTAGAACCAGATACCAAACTTAGATATTTTTTTACTTACATTTCATTCCTCCAATTATACATTCTAGAAGAATCAAATACAAACATAGCCTCTCTCACTCCCTTTTGGCCCTCACCTTATCTGTCCATAGCCAACTCCCCACATGATCAAAGATCAATTGCGTGTTCAATTTGGTGTGCTACATCTCTCTGTTCTTCTTCTTCTTCATTGTGTTGTGTGCGCATATATATGTAGAGTTTTTCTGTAGCTAGCTGGGTTCAGGCTGCAGCAAAGTTGAAGATGAGAGCTGCAGTCTCAGCAGCAAAGGGGAGGTTAGGAGAGAAGTGTTTGATGGTGGTGAAGCAGCAGAGGACGAAGTGCTACATTTTCAGGCGCTGCGTTACCATGCTGCTGTGCTGGCACGCCCACACTGTTCGTGATTGATCAATCGGCACAGTACCAAGATCGCCAAGAAATTGTTGCCTTGCGAACGCGAAGCCCTGGTCTTGATTCTGGTCTTAGAGATTCTTACAGTGGTGCGCACAGTTGATCAGCTTGAGATGTTTGCTGCGCGTCATCACCATATCTGAGCAAGATGTCGCATTTGTTAGTGTTGATGAGCCCGCGATTTCAGATATGTTTCCAGAAATCAAGAGATGCATGCTTGAATTAAGATGCCTTCGAGTTTGCTTGAATTGAGTTATCGTATTGCTTCTCTTCCGGCTTCTTTCTTGAATATTTCTTCATCAGCATTGGCACTTGACAAGACAGGTTAAAATTATGATTTGATCTCCTTCGTCATGTGTCATTGATTGATACAGTGTCACCAATCTGTCACTTGTCAACATTGGGTACAGCTCTCTAGCAAGTGAAGCAAAGAAAATTACTCCTTTTTATACCTGTTTTATATAAGTAGTATTATATTTCTACAAGTACATGCCTCAAACTTTACTCTCCAGAGTCCTGGCCTGCACTCGTGAATTAGAAGATCAACTGATGTTAAAATGCACTGCAAGAGAGTATTGATGGGGCGAAGGAAAAAAATGACTCATAAACAGGTGAGTAATAGAGATAAAATGAACACAAATCGTGGCCTCTTTTCTTTTCTTTTTTGGAAGAAAGACTCAAAGACTCGCATCATCAAGAGGAGGAAGACAACAAAAATCAAGGAATTATGCATCGATTCAAGTGCCATCAATTAGAAGAAAAGAGCATCCATAAAACATTTTTGGCCTTGTGTCATCGATCCAAGTGAGATGACCCTAAATCATTACATAATAAGCTTGAAATAATGCATCAATGCCAAGTTTAGTTCGAAAATTTCTCATCCAATCACAAATAGGGAGAGAAGGCTCAAAAGCTCACGACAGGAGGAACCAATGCACCACCTAAACTAAGTTCATTTTGTGATTCATATATTTATGAATCCACACTGACAGATGATTCAAGCACCGCAAAATGTTTGGCTTCATAGCTTGTGTGTAAAATTCCATACTTAAAAATTCCATACTTAAATTGGATTCTTCAGAACTCTGTACTCAATATCTTGTATCTCAATTTTGAAATGAATGAAATATTTCTTGAAGGAAGGAATTTACAGAATAATTGTATACCACCTATTCAATGTCCTTTCCAAGCTTGTTATTTTTTCCCTCTACATTTGGAAATTAAGCTTGTTAATTTTTGGTGTAGCACCAAGAAAAGGCTCTTCTTCATGATTGAAGCCAGAGTGTGAACTCAAGATGATTACAGACATGCAGGCCTGTCACAAACCAAGAAAGATTTAAACCCATCGTAATCTATACACATAGGTCTCCAATCTAGACTACAACGTCCATTTCATGCCTGAAAAGACCAAGGATCACGCGTACAATGTTGCCCAACTCGCTGACTGATAACTCGATGACAGCCTCAGTCAATAGCAAAGGTTAGGAGCCATAACAACTTGCAGCTGGAAAGGTTGCAGTGTATGCTTACTGCACTCAAGCATGAAGGGAATGGAATTGTTGCAATAGTTACTCAAACCACCAGATTTTATTTTCCATTATACGATCTTGATAATATCTGGGGAGAAATATAGCATATTTGTCTGCATCTTATTAAAACTTTGAGCGTTCCCAATTCATTCGTCTAAAATACAACTATAGTGCTTTTACAGCAAGCAAAACAAAGCCATACCGAAAAGCACTAGGCTCACAGCTATCTGGCTGTATCTTACGACAATCACACCAATTATCTGAGTCGGAGCCCATCCACTGAGGAATTTGTAACAGAATCATAGTTTGCTGCTAGTTGAGAATTCTTGCTTCAGTTGATCCCTTAGAACTCTGCGCAGCAATTTATTTGAAGCAGTGCGAGGAAACTCTGGTACAATTTTCACCAAGCTCACCTATTACCATAAAAAAAAATCAAATTAACAATTTATCAGGTAGAACATCACCATAATTAACTGTAAGTATCTTTAAATTTTTTTTTTTTCTATGTGATGTATGATACCTTGAACAAAGGGTTGAGGTCTTTCTGAATGGCTTTTTGAAATATAGTTCTCAAAAGACTTGGTTCACAGTTTGAGGATTCGGGTTTTAGCACCACCAATACAGCCAACTGTTCTGGCCCTCCAGCTCTGAACCTAACGCCAATTGCAGCCGTCTCCAACACTCTTTCATGGGCTCTATTGCATACACGTTCAATCTCTACTGAACTTGTCTGAGGGATGAGGGTTTGTCAATCAACAGGTTAAAGAATTTTGGATATATTAGATAGATGTTTTCTTATGGATAAAATAGGGATACACAGTTACTACCTTGATGCCACCAAGATTCATAGTATCATCTGCCCTACCCTGTACAATATAATAGCCACCAATTGTTCTTTGAATTATATCTCCATGTCGTCTGAGGTTCTGTAAAGAGAAATGTCAAGTCAACTTGTTGACAAAAAGTCCTTGATATGTGCTTAATTTTCTTCACTAAATGGAAGTTGGTTAAACTATTCTATTATTTATCTGTTTAAGCTAACGATAAAAATTATGGTTCTTTTTAAATGTGCTTATTCTGTTTTAATAAATTGGAATTGGTTAAATTGTTCTGTATTTATCTGCTAAGCTATATTAAAGCTCATGACAAATGTTCTTATTCTGCTACAATATATGGGAAATGGTTAAATTAGTCTACTATGGATCTGTTTAAGCTATATTAAAGCTCATGATGTAAAGGTAAAAGGGGGCAAAAATTAAGTAACTTTCAGGCGATATTAAGCTAGCAAGTCAAATTGACAGATAAAGGTGAGAAACAGACCATTAGACTGTATATTTTAAATACTTTGTATCCTTTATCATCAGTGAAGCTTTTTTTCCAAAGGTCTGGAGGCTGGAGCAATAACCTAAAATGGCCAGCCATATGATGTTCTAAAGAAAATAAAAGATAAAAATAAAAAATAAGCGACCACTTGTTTATGGATGATGAAAGACCAAACTCCTTTGTTTCTAGTAGGGGCTTCAAATATCTGAGGGAAGCTATATATTTAGCAATGGTGTTCCTGTACCTACATCCTACATATATAATGAATCAAGACAACCTAATTTCCCATACCTGCAATTTGAATGGAACCTATCCCTCAATTCAAGTAAAATCTAGAATCGAATTCCCCTTAACAAAATAGAGAATGATGAGAAACCGACCATTATGCTTGTTTCAAATGAGATCACATTGCAATTCGCCAAATAAATAGGTGCCAGAACAAGCTCAATTCAAAGAGAAACAGGAAGATGTTTATCTCACTTAGGTATGGACAAGAATGGAAGTTTACTTCATATAGCAACGCAAAGTTGAGTGGAATTTTCATACCATTCCTTTATAAACTGGCATCCCATCGAAGTAAACTTTTCTGTGATCAGCATTTAGCAATCTATCACTTGCACCCATGTATAGAGGAAATAGACCCACTTCTCCAATGCAAGGTTGATCATCTGACTGCCATGAAGAATGTAGAAATTATGTGCTTAACCATCCAAAATATAGCAAGAAGAGATAGAAAACAGGAACTAATTCTAAATTTGGATCTCACATAAGGACTTCCTTTATCATCAAAAATGACAAACCCGGTTGACATTGCTGGTGTACTGAATGCTCCAAAAGCTTGCGGCTGTAGCAAACTTCCTTGTATGTATGAAGAGGCAAGCTCTGTCCCGCCACAGCATTCGATGATAGGTCTATAAAATGCTCGCGAAGAAAGCCACAGGTCATCATCAACATCAGAAGCTTCCCCAGTGGAAGCAAATGTCCTGCAAGGAATTTGCAAATTTTACTGTCAAGATTTGAAGAGAATGAGAATTGTTAAGGTAATTTTAAATAATATACCTGATTTTTGTCCAATCAAGTCCTTCCATACAGTTTCTACTCTTCCAAGTCTTTACAAGGCTTGGTACTGTACCTAACATTGTCACAGCTGCATCCTGAGAATAAAGTGTGAAGCACCCTTGTTTGTTATATAAAGGTAAACGCCTAAGTCTACAAAAACAAATACAGAGTTTGCATAAGTTGTACCTGAACAAACTTGCCAAAGTCACGACCTAGAGGAGAGCCATGATAAAGAGCCAATGTAGCACCATTTAAAAAGCATGAGTACAACAAAATTGGTCCCATCACCCACCCCAAATTTGTCGGCCAGCAAGCAATATCTCCGGCTTGGACATCAATGTGTGCCCATGAATCAGCCGTACATCTTATTGGAGAGAGTTGTGTCCATGGAATAGCTTTTGGTTCTCCTGCATGGAGGCAGAAAAAACACAGCATGAATCTGATAAAAGTGCATAAGATGTCTGGGCATGCTAAAAGAATGAAGGTGAAAACACTTTCCTACCTGTGGTTCCTGAAGAGAACAGTACATTAGTCACAGCCTCCATTGGCTGATAAACTGGAGAATACTTGTGTGGCCTGCCAACCGAAGCTTTTTAAATTCACTTATTTTATTATAACACTGCAAATTCATATTTGGAATCAAAAATGCATTACCAAAGAAGGGCACAACATGAAGAGCATAAAATAAATATTCATGGGGGCCTAATTTTATCCAACTAACGATCAAGAGTCATTTACCAAATTACAATCTATTGACATGTTAGGTATGGTGTGCGTTCCAGTTTCACCAGAAAACTGTACAACACAGACTATCTTGGAGCACTCAGAAGCTTTGATATGGAACCAAGTACTTGATAATTCTAAAGATAATATCAGGGTGAATTTATTACACAGAACAAGTGTTACCTCGACTATCACGAAGCAAAAAAAAAAAAAAGGAAAAATGTTCAAGTGGTAAAGTTTCTTGATCGTAGGAGAGAATAAGAGAGCTCAAAATTCAAGTGGAAGCATGAGAAGGAACAAGCATGAGTAGTCACTAAATGTATATGCTTTCATGAAATAGTATTATATTATCAACTGCAAGTATGCTGGATCTAAGCATGCATCTGTGGAAGGGATTCAGGCTTGGCTATCCACTTATTAGTTTAGGGAAATGAAACAAATATTGTTGTATGATTAGCTGCCATAGAAGTATCTAATTCTTAAATAACAATTACAGTAATTAAAGGTCAATTCTACCACCATAAATAATTGCAAAGATTAGAGCCTCAAAAGTGCCCTGTTAACATACCTTGAAAGACCAGCAGTGCGTGATATAAAGTCTTCCCATGACATATCATGGTTCCTCAGTGCAACTCCCACACTGTTCCCCAGCACAGGAACCACTATAGCTTTACACTGACATCCCTCTATAACACGACTGCAATAGATACAATAAACAAACTTGTAAGACATAAGTAATGAAATAATTAGATTAGTTCCCATAAAACTATAAATAAACATGGCATTTCTCAAGAAGAAAAAAAGGTCAGCATTTGACACCAACTGCATTGAAGCATTAAAAGAGTTGAAACATGTGCAAAATGAGACTGACCAGAATATTATTGTAAAGTAGTTTATGATAGATGTACTAGGATGGATAAAAATGATATGAATATCCTTTCGTGTCGATCCGTTTACATTTTTAGGAAGCCCAACATGTGCACAACACATATCCGCACAATTTGGATGTATGGTGGTCCTTATTGCATGAGAAAATTTAAACTATGAAAATTAGAGAGCTGATAAGTCATCTCTCTATATTCTTATTTATAGGAAAATACAATTACAATTTCAAATATGAGTAGCACTCCTAGTACGTAAAGCAATATGGCTCCTAATTAGATAACTATAGGACTCCTAATACAACTCATTCCCTAACACTCTCACTCAAGCTAGAGCATAGATATCATACATGCTCAGGTCGTCACAAATGAAATCAACACATATCTTCTCTAGAGACTTGTTAGTAGATCTGCAAATTAATGACCGGATAAAACATATCGATCTTGAACAATCTTCTCTTCTATCTTCTGCCGTACCAAATAAAAATTAACTTCAATGTGTTTTGTGCGCTCGTAAAATACATAATGTTCAACTATGTGAACAGCTGACTGATTATCACAGTATAACAACATATGATAGTTTGGAGCAAACCAAGCTTAGTCAACAAGCTTCTGATCCAAATCAATTCACAAGTTACATTTTTCATCGCACGATACTCTGACTTTGTACTCGATCGTGACACTACACTACTTCTTACTTTTCCATTACAAGATTTTCTCAAAGAAAAACGCAAAAGCCTATGACAGATCTCCTATTAATGGGTGATTCTGTCCAAGCAATATCTGAGAAACCAGTAACTCTGATGTGTCCACAATCGAATATAGGAACCTTTTACCAGAAGCTTTCTTTAAGTACCTGAGAATTTGTACTACTGCATTCCAATGAGTTGTCCTTGGTGTTAAGAGAAATTAATTTATAACACTCACAACAAATGCAACATCAAATCTAGTTATCGTTGGTAGTTTAGCTGACCCACTAACCGACGATACTTGTTAGGACATTTAAGATCTTTCCCTGATCTTGTAGTAGCTTGACATTAACTTTCATAGGTCCATTAGCAGCTCTGCACTCCAATATACCTGTCTCAGAGAGCATATCACACACATACTTCTTTTGTGAAAGTATAATTCCCCTCCTGGACCTACCTACTTCAACACTTAAGAAGTACCACAGAAAATACTTGTGCAAGTAAGACTTCAAATGTGCAATCTCATGCGCATCATCACTAATGATAATGATATCATCCACATACACTATAAGGAGTAACCTCCCTTTATGCTATCGCCAAAACACCATGGTTCAAAGTCGTGATCTCGACGCCGACTCGGCAGGCACTGAGATGCATCGATCGCGGCGTCTCGGATCGGTCTTGGGCGACGTACACAAAAAGCTACATAAAAAAATCAAAATTTTTTGAAAAATCACGACAAATCTAAAAAAATTGTAGACATCAATTTTTATGTATCACGTGTCCCAAACAAGTTTGCTTTCAGGGGTAATTGAAAAAAATGATGATTTCGGAGGGTAAATTTAAGAAATAGTGATTTTGGGGTTAATTTATAAATATGAAAGATTTGAGGGGTATATATAGAAAACTAAAAAATATAAAAAAAGAAAAAGAAAATATAAGAGACAGAGAGATCGGATTCGATCATCTCTCAGGCTCTCTCTTCTCTCCCTCGCTCCCTCTGGCTCTATCTGTCGTCTCTCTCCCCCTCTGATCTCTTTCTGTCTCTCTCCCCCTCCTCCCTCCGCTGCTGTGAGAGAGTGGAGGGAGGGAAGGAGGGAGAGAAATTGAGAGAGACAAAGAAAGAGGGAAAGAAAGAGAGAGAGACAGAGATCGGGAGGGCAACCGATGATGGCGGGCGGCGACGGTGGGCAAGCGAGCCCTAGATCCAGGTAAGTTGATTTTTCCCCTTTTCTATAAATTGACTCGGGGCCGACTCGACCGAGTCATACCCGAGTCGATTTATTTCCTCCCCATAGATCGGCTCGCGTCTTGTTCTCAGATTGATGGTGGTCGTTCTGGAGATGACTTGGCCGAGTCAAGAGCGACCCGGCCAAGTCAAAAGCGACTCGGCCGAGACTTTGAACCCTGCAAAACACACTGATCTTTTTAAGAACGAGAAAGACCAAGTGACCTAACAAAAGAGGCATATAGCCCAAACCAAGCTATTGGTGATAACTTCAATCTATATAAAGATTTCTTCAGCCTACATACCTTTTCTAACTAAAACAAGGTGGTCGCTCCATATAAATCTCTTCGTCAAAAACACCATTAATAAAAACATTCTTGACATCTAACTGGTAGAGGAACCAGTGATAAGCGGTAGCCAGAGAGATTAGAATCTGTATAGATATTAGTTTTGCAACTGGCGAGAAAATGTCCTGATAATTCATGCCATACACCTGAGAATATCTTTTGGCAACCTAACGGGCTTTAATCAAGTTAGGATCCATCAAGATTTAGCTTCACAATGTCACCCACCGACATGCAACTGCATTCTTACTGGTGGAAGAACAGCAAAATCCCAAGTTACATTCTGTTCTAGAGCCAGTATTTCTTTCTTCATGGCATCATTCCAACCTGAGTTAAACAAGGCTTCTGATACAGACTTGAAAAAAAAAGGTTCCAAAGAAGAAATAAAAGCACGAAAGAAAGGAGAAAAGGTGTGAATAAGCTACAAAGCGAGAGATAGGGTGAGATGTGCAAGTGTGTTACCTTTATGAAGGGCAATAGGAAGATCATCATTGGAAACACTGGCAGAATCTGTAATATCCCCTATCTAATAATATTGCATTTTAATTGTCTAAGTATTTATTTGGTTCCTCTAATTTTTTTTATTATTTATAAACTTGATTTGTGACTTATTAATATTATTAAATATACAAAATATTTTTAAGATATTAACATTGGCTTTATATATTATTACCCTTATCTCCTATCAATATTTTTAATTATTTATTATCACTATTTCTATTATTATCCTTATTATTATTTGTTATTATTGGTAGTAGTTATTACTACTATCATTTCATATTTTTATTTATTACTATTGTGGTTATTGTTAATTGTTATTGTTATTATTATTGATAAATACTATTATTATCATTTTTTGTTATTATTAGTAATGGTTGTTTCATTATAATTATCACCTATGATTTTTATTGTTATTAACATGATTATTATTATTATTATTTTAAATGTGTTTGTGTAATATGATGACCAAGCCCACTTTCAATTCTTACACACCTTATTTTCTATTTAGTTCTCATTGAATTCCCACCATATATATATACAAGCCCAACTCATAGCCCATGCTAATCAAGCCCATCTCTCTTTTTCTTCTCATTCTCTTTTTTCATTTTTCCCCAACCCATTATCTTAAGCCCATATCCATTACTCTAGTTCAAACCCACCAACCCAATCCCCATGATCCGAAATCCGTTAACCCATAATCCTAAATCCTAACAACCAAATCCAAATCAAATCCTATCTAATCATATCCTAACTAACCCAAAGATCTCTTAACTCTAATCACAATCAAGCTAAAACCAAAATCCCTCCATAATCTTCTCCCTCCCCACAAACACAGTCGCCCTCTCCATGCCAAACACCAGCCTCGGCAGCACCTCCCTTCCTCATCTGCCTATTGCCGAGCCATCAACCAATGTGTGCCCCCTTGCTGGCCGCCAACAGCAGGCCACGCAAGCCATCCCCTCTTCCTTTTCCCCCTGTGCGCAACACCTGACTTCCTCCTTGCTGAGTCTCCATGGAAGCCCAGTCCAAGCCTTCTGCTCAGCTTGGCCGAGCCCCAACAACCAGATCCGCATCACCCGAACTCTCCAAGCCTAGCACACGTCTCCGCCGAGCCCGCAACCACCTCATCTTGCTTGGGAGCTTCTCCAACCTTGCTGCCATGGTCGAGCACCTTGAGCCGAACCTTGTTGCGTAGTTTCCCCTCCCTGTTGGCCACCTATTCCATCCAGGCCAGGCCGAGACCCCCATGGCCGGTTATCCCCTCCTGCGGCATGACCCTGGCAACTTCGCAGCCTCTTGCCTCATCGCCGGAACGCTCCTCTCTTCCGTCGAGCCTCCGACGTTGCTCGAGGCTCCGCCTCCTCCATCGCGCAAGAGCCCTCCCTTGGCCTTGGGTGAGATTTCCCCTCCTCTGTTTTCAACAGTATGCATGAATTATAAGTGTGTAATAATATGGGGGCATTTAAATGAGTTTGTGTTTTATTAGCATATGTATTATAATTGTATGAACTTTATATTTTTATATGCAAGTATGCGTGCTGTGATTTGGAGGTTGTGTGTTTTAATGTGCATATATATATATATATATATATATAATATGTATTATTCGCGTGTTATTTTTTCGTGTGTGAGATGGCATTTTCCGTCACTCCGTGGATCGCCGTTGGCGAGTGCGAACGCATCCACGTCCTTCCTGACGAGTTCCTCTATCCATCGACATCTTCCGAGGCCCCCGCCGCCTCCGTCAGCGCGCTGCAAGTCACCTCGTTGTGTGAGTGGTTCTGTCTCTTTTATTTTTGTTAAATATGTGTTTAGATGTTTGTATGCTTTTTGTTGAACTGATTATTAAATTGGTAATAGATATGATTCTATAATTCAAAGTCAGCATGTAGCATTGATACTTCTGCTGTGAAGGAGGTCATGTTCCTCTCTCACATGTATGTAGTATGGCTCTTCTTGGTTACTCATAGATTTTTACATGTGTTTCTAACTTGTTCTCATTTTTGGTAATATTCTTTTAATTCTGACCAATAGTTTGGTACATCTTGAACACATTTTTGACAGTCGTCAGATATCACTTTGATATGCGTTGCCAGTACCAAGTATATTTTATTTTGAATTTCATTTTATATTATAATTCTTATTTAAAATTCATCAAGGATAATAAGCCACACTAAATTTAGGATATGTTACTTTTCTGCTACATTAAGTTCCTGATATGGAAAGAATTTGAAGTCACGACCCATCCTAGGTATTAGTTCAAATATATCAAATATTAGTGTTATTTATATGTATATAACAGTATTCGCTATCTAGAATAAAAAAATTGATTGGGAAATGTATCTGCGACTTGGTCTTGCCTTCTCACATAGCTTGTAGGATTTAATATTGTGGCCTATCTATATTTGTTGGCATATGCATGAAAGTCATGTCCATGTCATGTATATATCTTTTTTTTTAAGATTTTATCTGGATATTGATGTCATTTTGTATCCTTTTCACTTGCTTTATAGAAAAATTAGACATAACATATTACAATCTGCACCTTTGTACAGTATGTACCGGCTCAGGAATTTACTGAAATATCTTGTGAGGAGTATATCATTGTGTTCTGTTACTGGAGTATACATTTTCATGTGTTAGTAATTCGCCGTTGTTTGGCTTAGGCCTCGTATGGGTATACCATAGACTGAACTTGATCTTGTAGCTGACCTAATTGTGATGAATCTTAGAATGTTATTGAAAGTTACTGGGAAAGGATTGTTTGACCGTAACAACTTGTACAGTCTTATTGTTCATCGTATACACGGTTACTGATACTGTTTACTGTCCCGATTACTGTTCACCGTGTATACGATTACTGTTACTGTACTGTTACTGTCACCTCATCATCCCAGTATTTTAGGTAACATGGATATCCACTGATTTAACTGAACTAAATAATAATAATATAATGGACAACTTACAGTAGGATTAGAAAAATTGATGGAGGAGACAACGTCTGTATTTTGGGTGGATCTAGGATACAGGTTGCGCAGCCGACTGAGGGTTCCACTGCAGGGTTCCTAGGGGATGACTGACATCCCATTCAGTACTGTTATTGTTCCACTATTTTCACAGTGAGATTACTGTTACTGTTACCGAGTACCTAGCGGTACGACCTGGTTCAGCGTCAGAAAACTGAGGTCGTGGTCCCGGGTATGTACGGGACCCACCTAAAGCATAGACAATGTCTCCAACCAATCAGTTTCAATAAATTTAGGACTTCAATTGACACATGTGATAGGCGTAGTATGAGATACGTCTATTACAGGTGGCAGTTGGTGTTCCCTGACATAATTAAAAAAATGATAAACTGTAATAATGTATTGTGACTGATCGTACTCACCTGACTGAACTCATATAAGCTATGATAGACATATGATCATACACATGACCGAATTGTATACCAGACTAGTAACATATGCTAGATTACACATCTTGACATTAGTGGTTTTCTTTTATCATGATATCAGTTATATATCGTTCATAGATTTGTTCTTGATATTGATTATTTTGTTTCAATTTATCATGTTATTGCTTACATTATTTTTATACACGAGCATCTTTCCTTTACACATACTCATTAGGTCGCTTCTGATGACCCTGAATTCATACGTTCAGGATTTTGAACATCTTCTTACTCTTGTTCAGGTGTTCGTTGAGCTCGTACGCTTCGCGAGGAGCTGGACTCTCTCTTTTTGTTCTGGTATTCTTATCTCTTGTCTTTCATGTTATACCTGATTCTCAGTATGCATCAGATTCAGTTTTCATTTCAGTTTTTTTATATGATATCATGCGTGGATGCTTAATGTGATATTGTAGTAATTTATAGTCAAAAATTTATAGCTTGTTTCGGGTTACTTAAGGCTTAGCGCGTATGCGTGAGGTATTTTCCTTACGTATATGAGTCGTCGATTCTCGTCGCGTCTCCGCTTCAGCGTATTTTAGGAAGCGGGGCGTGACAGGGTTTTCTTAATATCAGAACCAAGTTTTCAACTTGCGATCTTGATCTTTGACTTTTGTTTCGCAAAAGAACCTAGTTCTTAACGGTAACTTGAAGCAGGTTATATTTACACTGCAATATACATATCCTATTCACTATGATATCAGTCCACTTGTGAATTGATCATCTTCTTTTGGAGTCCACCTCTTGAATCTTTGATATCCCTAATTATATCTCCCCTTACAGAGTGATCTGGATTTTATTTTGTTTTCCGTCCTCCTTTTCGATTTTTTTCCCTTGATTTTGTATCTTAGAGTTGGTTACTCCATGTTGAAGATGGTAGCAGAAATCAAAGCGCGTAGCGGAAACGTGGTGTCCCAGAGAAACGACGTGAAAGCTTGATGTCTTCTCACTTGATTTTGATTCTTTTTACCCTTCCCAACCTTATTGAAATTTCAGGGATGAAATTTTTATAAGATGGGTAGAATGTAATATCCCCTATCTAATAATACTGTATTTAAATAGTCTAAGTATTTATTTAGTTCCTCTTATTTTTTTATTATTATTTATAAACTTGATTTGTGACTTATTAATATTATTAGATATACAAAATATTTTTAAGATATTAACGTTGGCTTTATATATTATTACCCTTATCTCCTATCCATATTATTAACTATTTGTTATCACTATTTATATTATTATCCTTGTTATTAATTGTTATTATTAGTAGTAGTTGTTACTATTATCATTTCATATTTTTATTTATTACTATTGTGGTTGTTGTTAATTGTTATTTTTATTATTATTGATAAATACTATTATTATCATTTTTTGTTATTATTAGTAATGGTTGTTTCATTATAATTATCTATGATTTTTATTGTTATTAACATGATTATTATTATTATTTTAAATGTGTTTGTGTCGTATGATGACCAAGCCCACATTCAATTCTTACACACCTTATTTTCTATTTAGTTCTCATTGAATTCCCACCATATATATATATATATATATATAATATATATATATATATATATATAATATATATAATATATATATATATATATATACAAGCCCAACTCATAGCCCATGCTAATCAAGCCTATCTCTCTTTTTTTTATTCCCTTTTCACTTTTTCCTAACCCATTATCTTAAGCCCATATCCATTACTCTAGTTCAAACCCACCAACCCAATCCTCATGATTTGAAACCCGTTAACCCATAATCCTAAATCCTAACAACTAAATCCAAATCAAATCCTATCTAATCATATCCTAACTAAACCCAAATATCTCTTAACTCTAATCACAATCAAGCCCAAACCAAAATCCCTCCATAATCTTCTCCCTCCCCACAAACACAGTCGCCCTCTCCATGCCAAACACCAGCCTCGGCAGCACCTCCCCTCCTCGTCTGCCTATTGCCGAGCCATCAACCCATGTGTGCCCCCTTGCTGGCCGCCAACAGCAGGCCACGCAAGCCGTCCCCTCTTCCTTTTCCCCATGTGCGCAACACCCGGCTTCCTCCTTGCCGAGTCTCCATGGAAGCCCAGTCCAAGCCTTCTGTTCATCTTGACTGAGCCCCAACAACTAGATCCGTAGCACCCGAACTCTCCAAGCCTAGTACACGTCTCTACCGAGCCCGCAACCCATGGTTCAAAGTCTCGGTCTCGGCCGCCGACTCGGCCGGCATCGAGACGGATCGGTCTCGGCGACTCAGATCGGACTCGGACGATACGCGCAAAACGCTACATAGAATGCCAAAAAAATTATGAAAAATTCATGACAAATCATAAAAAATTGTAGATATCAAAATTCATGTATCAAAATTAAACTGAGGGGGGAGAGAGAGAGGAACAGAGAGAGGGAGAGAGACGGAGACAAAGGGGAGAGAGGGAGACAGTCACACAGAGGAGAGAAAGAGACGGAGAGAGAGGGAGAGAGAGAGACAGAGAGAGGGAGAGGGGGAGAGAGAGACTGAGAGGGAGAGGGAGAGAGAGTCCGACAGAGATAGAGAGAGGGACGGAGAGAGAGACGGAGGCAGAGGGAGAGAGAGGGACAGAGAGAGATTGAGAGGGAGAGAGTCCGACAGAGAGAGAGATACAGAGGGAGAGAGAGAGATACAGAGGGGGAGAGAGAGAGACGGAGAGAGAGAGACGGAGAGAGACTGAGAGGGAGAGAGTCCGACGGGGAGAGAGAGAGACAGAGAGAGAGACGGAGAGAGAGAGAGACGGAGAGAGAGTCGCTGCGGGAGAGAGAGACGGAGAGAGGGAGAGAGAGGCACAAAGAGAGGGAGAGGGGGGAGAGAGAGAGAGAGACTGAGAGGGAGAGAGGGAGAGAGGGAGAATTACCTGCAGACGGCGACGGCGACGGCGACGCGGGGGGACGGCGAGCGAGAGAGAGAGAGAGATCAGATCTGATCTCTCTCTCCCTCAGCGCTTTTTATCGGGCGGGTCACGGGCGTCCGAGTCGACCCGGATCGGGTCCGACTCGGACGCGACTCGGTCAACTCGGCCGAGTCGTGATCTTCGGTCAACTCGGCGATCTTCGGGCGACTCGGGCCTCCGAGTCATATCGGAGGTGGCCGAGTCGGATACGACTCGGCCGAGTCGTATCCGACTCGGCCGATACTTCGAACAGTGCCGCAACCACCTCATCTTGCCTGGGAGCTTCTCCAACCTTGCTGCCATGGTCGAGCACCTTGAGCCGAACCTTGTTGTGCAATTTCCCCTCCCTATTGGCCGCTTATTCCATCCAGGCCAGGCCGACACCCCTGGCCAGTTGTCCCCTCCTGCGGCATGACCCTGGCAACTTCGCGGCCTCTCGCCTCATCGTCGGAACACTCGCTTCCGTCGAGCCTCCGACGTTGCTCGGGCCTCCGCCGCCTCCACCGCGCAAGAGCCTTTCCCTTGGCTGTGAGTGAGACTTCCCCTCCTCTGTTTTCAACAGTGTACATGAATTATAAGTGTGATAATATGGGGACATTTAAATGAGTTTGTGTTTTATTAGCATAAGTATTATAATTGTATGAACATTATATTTTTATATGCAAGTGTGTGCTGTGATTTGGAGGGTATGTTTTAATATGCATATATATACACACACACACACACACATATACATATATATAATATGTGTTATTCATGTGTGTTATTTTTTCGTATGTGGGATGTCATTTTCTGTCACTCCGTGGATCGCCATTGATCGCCGTCGGCGAGTGCGAACGCATCCACGTCCTTCCCGACGAGTTCCTTTATCCATTGACATCTTCCGCGGCCCCCGCCGCCTCCGTCGGAGCCTCCGTCGGCGCGCCGCAAGTCACCTCGTTGTGTGAGTGGTTCTAAGTCTCTTTTATTTTGTTAAATATGTGTTTAGATGTTTGTATGTTTTTTGTTGAACTGATTATTAAATTGGTAATAGATATGATTCTATAATTCAAAGTCAGCATGTAGCATTGATACTTATGCTGGGAAGGAGGTCATGTTCCTCTCTCACATGTATGCAGTATGGCTCTTCTTGGTTACTCATAGATTTTTACATGTGTTTCTAACTTGTTCTCAGTTTGGTAATATTCTTTTAATTCTGAGCAATAGTTTGGTACATCTTGAACACATTTTTGACAGTCGTCAGATATCACTTTGATATGCGTTGCTTGTACCAAGTATATTTTATTTCGAATTTCATTTTAGATTATAATTCTTATTTAAAATGCAACAAGGATAATAAGCCACACTAAATTTAGGATATGTTACTTTTCTGCTGCATTAAGTTCCTGATAGGGAAAGAATTTGAAGTCACGACCCATCCTAGGTATTAGTTCAAATATATCAAATATTAGTGTTATTTATATGTATATAACAATATTTGCTATCTAGAATTAAAAAATGATTGGTAATGTACCTGTAACTTGGTCTTGCCTTGCCACATAGCTTGTAGGATTTATTATTGTGGCCTATCTATATTTGTTGTCGTATGCATGAAAGTCATGTCCATGTCATGTATATATCTATTTTTTAAAGATTTTATCTGGATATTCATGTCATTCTATATCCTTTTCACTTGCTTTATAGAAAAATTAGACAACATATTACAATCTGCACCTTTGTACAGTGTGTACCGGCTCAGGAATTTACTGAAATATCTTGTGATGAGTATATCATTGTGTTCTGTTACTGGAGTATATATATTCATGTGTTAGTAATTCGCCGTTGTTTGGCTTAGGCCTAGTATTGGTATACCATAAACTGAGCTTGATCTTCCAGCTGACCTAATTGTGATGAATCTTAGAATGTTTTTGAAAGTTACTGGGAAAGGATTGTTTGACCGTAACAACTTGTACAGTCTTATTGTTCATCGTATACACGGTTCCTGATACTGTTTACTGTCCCGATTATTGTTCATCGTGTATACGATTACTATTACTGTACTGTTACTGTCACCTCATCATCCCAGTATTTTAGGTAACATGGACACTGACTGATTTAATTGAATTAAATAATAATAATATAATGGACAACTTACAGTGGGATTGGGAAAATTGATGGAGGAGACAACGTCTGTATTTTGGGTGGTTCTAAGATACAGGTTGCGCAGCCGATTAAGGATTCCACTACAGGATTCCTGAGGGATGACTGACATCTCATCTGTACTGTTATTGTTACACTATTTTCACAGTGAGATTACGTTACTGTTACTGAGTACC
This sequence comes from Agave tequilana, assembly GCA_038442645.1. Lineage (NCBI taxonomy): Eukaryota > Viridiplantae > Streptophyta > Magnoliopsida > Asparagales > Asparagaceae > Agave > Agave tequilana. The sequence continues at coordinate 41,399 of JAVJIF010015472.1, read as the reverse complement.
TAGCGGTATGACCTGGTTCAGCGCCAGGAAACTGAGGTCGTGATTCCGGGTATATACGAGACCCACCTAAAGCATAGACAATGTCTCCAACCAATCAGTTTCAATAAATTTAGGACTTCGATTGACAGATGTGATAGGTGTAGTATGGGATGCGTCTATTTCATGTGGCAGTTGGTGTTCGTTGACATAATTAAAAAAATGATAAACTGTAATAATGTATTGTGACTGATCGTACTCACCTGACTGAACTCATATAAGGTATGATAGACATATGATCGTACACATTACCGAATTGTATACCAGACTAGTGACATATGCTAGGTTACACATCTTGACATTAGTAGTTTTCTTTTATCATGATATCAGTTATATATCGTTCATAGATTTGTTCTTGATATTGATTATTTTGTTTCAGTTTATCATATTGTTATTGCTTACATTATTTTTATGCACGAGCATCTTTCCTCTACACACTCTCATTAGGTCGCTTCTGATGACGCTGAATTCGTACGTCTAGGATTTTGGACATCATTTTACTCTTGTTCAGGTGTTCGTTGAGCTCGTATGCTTCGCGAGGAGCTGGACTCTCTCTCTTTTTGTTCTGGTATTCTTATCTCTCTTGTCTTTCATGTTATTTCCTGATTCTCAGTATGCATCAGATTCAGTTTTCATTTCAGTTCTTTTATATGATATAATGTGTGGATGCTTATATGTGATATTGCAGTAATTTATAGTTTAAATTTATAGTTTGTTTCGGGTTACTTAATGCTTAGCGCGTATGCGTGAGGTATTTTCCTTGCGTATATGCGTCGCCGACTCTCGTCGCGTCTCCGCTTCAGCGTATTTTGGAAAGCGGGGCGTGACAGAATCAGTAGTATTATTAGAGGGTAATGCAGATATATTCTCACCTATTTGTGTTTCAAAAAATGGAATAGGAGAAAATGTTAGAACATGTGCAATAGAAACACATTTTGTGAAGACTCTAATTGATTCTCCAAATGAGTGAGGGGTTTTTGGTTCTCCATATACATATGGCAATGTACCCATATCCATATCAATTGATAGAGTATACACGATTGGTGAATCCTAAGCAAGGAAAAACATATTGTCATCCTCGGACTCCAAAGAGAAAGGCTTACTATCAAACTCGAATTGAAAAAATGTGACATCAGCTGAAACAAAAAAAACGATCCAGTGAAAGACAATAATATTGATACCTTTTGGGAATACTCAAGAAAAATATATTCGAGAGCACGAAAATCCAGTTTAGTTTTATGAGGATCATTATTCTGAACAAAATACATACACCCAAAAGTCTTTGGTGGCACGAAAAATAAATAATTTGGAAGACATAACACCGAATTGCAAAACAAAAGAAAACCAATTAATTAAATAACATGATGTAAGAACCACATCACTCTAAAAATAATTAGGGATTTTCAATGAATAAGTAATGTGCGAGCAGTTTCAAGTAATTTTTACGTTCAATGACACCATTTTATCGAGAAGTGTATGCACATGAGAATTGATGAATAATATCGTACTAAGTCATAAAATTTGTGAAAGATAAACTAAAATACTCCTTAACATTATCAGATCTTATCACGGAAGTGTTAAATTGGGTTTTACTTTTAGAACAAAAATTTTGAAATATAAAAAAAAAAATCTCAGAATGAGATTTCATGAGATAAAGCAAAGTAATAAGCGAGTACATCCACAAAGTAAATAATACTCAAAATTGAGTTTGGATTTTATTGAACATGGACCCCATAAGTCTGAATGAACCAAATTAAATGGGTGATTAACCCATTTATTAACTCTACTCAGGTAAGACATTCGATAATACTTCCTTAACTGACAAGACTCGAATTCTAAAAACTTAGCTTGATTAGAGTCAGGAATTAAAAATTTTAAAACCGATAGAAAGGGATGACCTAGCCACAATGATAATTAAAAAGTGAAATAAAATTGGAGCACGTCACTGGTTTGGAAACCAAATCCTCTGGTTTGAAGACCAAGTCGAAGTAATATAACCTGTCTTTCTCATGCTCGGTGCCAATCATCTTCTTCATTTCAAGTTTATGAAATTCACAAAATGTATAATAAAATTTTACAACAGTTTAACGCTCTAGTAATCTTACTAACTGATGGTAAACTGAAAGAAAAGTTTGAATTATAAAGTACATATAATAAAGATAGAGAAGATGTAGCATTAGCAATTCCTATGCTTAGAACAAAAGAAGTAAAACCGTCGTCTAATATTACAGAGGGGAAAAGGGACATAGAATCAAGATAGGACATAATATCTCTGTTCCCAGTCATGTGATCAGAAGCCTTTGAATTTATAATCCAAGTAGGAGAAGATGATGTAAGACAACTTATGGAGTTACCTATCTGCGCCATAGTAGTTATGAGAGAAGATGATATATGAGCAATCTAAAACTACCGAAACATCTCAAACGATTAAAATAGTTAAGCAAGTTGTTTAGAAGATGACATATGGGCAGCTTAAAACTGTTGAAATTGTTAAAACATCTAAAATTGTTGGCGTGTATACTCCTCTTCTGTCATACTTCTGAACTCTTTTCTGAAACTGATCCTCTTTAGGATCTAAAGATGCCAAAATATCAAAGCAAACAATCCTCCCTAGGATTGGAACAAGCCAAAATATCAAAGTAAATGATCCTCTCTCGGGGTCTAAAGACCTGACAGATAACTCAAACATATGATCCTTACTTGGGATTTAAAACTCATATAATCTCACCAAACTTTAAAGTACATATTCCAAAAGAGAATAACCTAAAAAACACCAAACGTCCTCCTCTTTTTTATTTTTATTTTTTTTACTGTTATTGCTCAAGGTGAACATTACCACTGTGGTATTGTTCACGTGAACAGTAAAGTTTTTTTTTTACAGAACTGAATTCAAGTCAGATTTGAAAAAGAAGAGAAAGGAAAGAAAAGATTAAGAAAAGGACAATATGTCTTAGATGATTATTTGATGGTAAGTGGAGATGACGACGACAAAGGTTACGAAGGATCAAGAACCGTTGAGCTCTGGTACCATGAGAAGATTTAGATCATGGAAAGAAAAGATTAAAGAAAAGGACAATATGTCTTAGATGATCATTTGATGGTAAGTGGAGACGATGACGACGAAGGTTATGAAGGATCAAGAACCGTTGAGCTCTGGTACCATGAGAAGATTTAGATCATGGAAATTAGAAAGTTGATGGTCTTTCCTCTATATTCTTTTTATAGAAACATATAATTACAATTCAAAATATGAGTAAAACTCCTAATACGTAAAGCAACGACTCCTAATTAGGTAACTATAGGACTCCTAATACAACTCATATTTTCTAACATTGTACGATGACAAGCAAGAATAGACACATAGAAACACTGACTATGCATACAGGAAAGTGTACCACATGCTACCATATTTGGATTTGGAAAAGTGTACCTGCCAGAGCCACTAAAGAGAATAAATAGTGCACAGAGAAGAATAATCATTGCCAATTCTTGCCATGATTATTTGCACTTGAGCTAGGTTTGAACGGAAAATAATGAAATGGAATAGATAAATAGTATAAATGTCACCAGTCATACCAATTCCAAGATTACAGAGGCAATATGCTAGTTGCTTTTTCATGGGGGATTTCACTGCCAAAGCTTCAATTTTGCTTTCAGTTTAGTTCAACAATTATATTATGATATACAAACAGAAGAGCAAAATTTAATTCAACTTTTACTGAACCTTGACCTGTAAAGAGATACAAGCATAGACAATCAATTATATTGAAGAACGATTACCTGTAAAGAGGAAATTTTCTCCCTCCTCTAACAATAAAATCCTGAAACATGAAAACATAAACTATCATATATGGAATTTGCTAGCAGATATAAAAAGCGGGGTAACAGAAATCTCACAATTTAGCTTCAGCTATATTTCAGCATCTCATAATTGCTGAGAAGACCATAGTAATGTAACTAATTGGATGCATTTCAAATATGATTTTCCCCTAGTAACATACAATAAGAAAGTCATAACCTTTAGTTAGTTGAACAGTACTGATCCCCTGTTTAAAAAGGTTATAATATTGTCCATACAAATGTCAAATATTGCAGTCAACCTTGTAGGCAGTAAAACAACTCTCGTTTCTAAATCCTATTTGAATACACACAATATAATAGCTTTTTTCAAACCCTGAGCAATCTTGGTAGTATTTTTCTCATTCTGCTGTATATTCTTGCTAGACATAAAAGTTACATATTTTTTTTCCAATGCAGTTCTCTTTGTTATTTTTTATATGGGCTTATTCATTGAACACCTAATACTAACTCAGGCATCCTAGCTTCATTCCCAAGCAAAATAATTCCCTCCTTTCTAGTAGAAGAGTGTCTATTCTTGATAGATCTCTGACAGTTCGTAGTCTCCAGGAAAGCTTCTTATGTTCATTTATTCCCGACACCCGTGCATATAAGATGCAACACTTCCCAAGATATCATTTATTCCCAACACCCTTACAAATGATATTCACCTTACAAATGAGATTCAACACTTCCCAACATGCTAATGTATCCTCAGCATATGTCAAAGAAAACATTGTAGTCCAATTACCACATAACCATGGAAGTCATAAGCTAGTACATATAGCACTAATGTATGCAATTCTTCTTTGATTAATAACAGGGGTTAACTGCTTCCAATTAAGGTTTAACTGGTGTTCTTATTCTTATTAAAATGCATGAATTTGAGTGCCTTCTACTCTTTTGCATCAAATAAAAGAATATTTCGCAGCATTATCAGGTTCTCTACTTCCTCTTTGCACAAAAAATCCAAAAGAGAAAATGTACTAACATCTTGAAGAGAACAACCTGGGTAAATATTCCTTTTGCGTTAGATATTCTCATTCTAGTGGCAATTTCCTTCGCAGCAAAGCTGTCAGCTATTGACACAACAACATATCCAGCAAGGATGATTGCTAGATATATGATAACTGCAGTGGATGTCATTGGCATGTCTATGGCAATTGCATCTCCCTTTGTAAATGTTGTATCAAGTGCATTCGCTACTAGCCTGCCAAGTATTTCATCCTGGTCAATCTTCAATAGGAAATTATCTGCCATTCTGAAAGATAATAACAAATGCAGCTTTCTACGACTATTTATTGCTTTTAGCAAGACTTTGAGAAATTGATTTTTTTTTTTGTGGTTTGGGGGGGTGGGGGGGGGGGGGGGGGGTGGGGGGGGGGGGGTGGGGGGAATGTAAAAAGCCACATACATTACTTGTTCACGCAGCTCCCTCAGTGTCAAATAATTAACTGGGGAATCATCAAATCCTTCATCTCTCCAAATAATGGCCGCACTCTCATCAGTTCTCTTTGGTGACTGACTTGGTAGGAGACAACACTCAGCAATATTCAGAACTGCTCCCGGGAACCAAGTTCCTCCGCTTTTTGATTCATCTGAAGTATCTAGAATTGCTTTTGGAGGCTCATGAAATGAAACTGCTAGCTCTTTCAAGACAATTGACCAGTATACCTGAAGCCAAATAAAAGCTTCAGTCTTAAGGAAATATGCAATGGGAGAGGTGATAGAAACTCACTTCTAGATGTTGAACGGAGAATTTCTGGAAGAGAGTAAAGCTTGTTATTGGGTCATGATATAGTGATCCTAAAAGCTTAGGACCATAAACTTCCATTATTCGCCCAAGATTTGTATGTTTGGATTGTGCCCTGAGAAAAAAAAAAAGACTATTTTAATAGTCTAGAGAAGAATGCCTACAAAAGATAACAGCAGCAATGAAATAAAATTTCAAACAATTTTTAGATTCCTTGAATGGCATTACATAGAATTCGATTTACAGAAGTACGTAGCCTATTGCACAAGTCGGATGATCCTTTCACGACAATTCCAGGGTTTGACGTAGAAACTAAAGTATTGAGCCTCTCTCTAAGTACAGGTGAAATCAAAGTACAAGAAATGAGAGGTTCCAGAGAATGTACCACTCCTTTCCTCACAAGTATACCAAACGATGTTGAAACTCCCTTAACAATCATTTCCTTTCGATGACCATCATAATTATCAACCAACAGAAGAAAAAAAGCTTTAAAAGGATGTGAGTTATATCAACATATTTGGGGAAAGAATTCACCATCAAAAGCATTGCAGGCTCTATGTTCCTAATGTTATCCACCTTCTCATCAAAGAACAACCATTCATGAAACAACACGAGCTTCACATTGGCCTCAAAGTAATTCTCCTACAACACTTGAGAAGCCATCCGATGACTGCCCATCTTGATATGACATCTTACTGAATAATCTCATTGGGAGGGTGATAAGCACAGCAAATAAACCGAACAATGTCGACAACAGCAGTCTCACCACCTGGCCAACACAAGTGTTTCTTAGCAAACCAAGCTTGGTACCTCTTCTGATTCCCCCATTTCACATGACTAAGCAAAAACCTCAATTGGGTCTCCATCACTGGACTAATCCGCAGAACAAAAAAAAATAGTGAATTGGAGTTCTCACGCAACATAATTGCGAAATATCCGAAAAACCTGAGACCTTAAATTTTGCAGGATCAAACAACAAACCTTCCAAACTTCTTTAAACTCTGGAACATAAACCAAATCCTGCAGCAGCCTAATAAATCCCAACAAATACTCATGCACAAGCCAAAGCATTGTCTCAACGCCTTGACACAAAATTCAACCTCCATCTTCTTCAACTCATCCAAACTCACACCACCAACCAGCCTATAATGATCAGATAACAACCTTAAGAATACAAACACCACACTTGTCAAAACCAATGGCTGCTCATCCAACAACCAATCCCAGTTCCCAGGCAAAATTTCGAGAACCTTAGCACACAACCACAAGTTGGGCTCCGAGAAATCCCAGCCAATGATCTGCCTCATTAAAAGAGATGAGCAAGGCATCAACTTTGATTGCAGAGACTCGAACTAATTGCGAGGTGACCCAAATTAGCTGTGCTCTTGGGGTATCAAGTAGTTTATGGTAATTCTGGGCGGTGACGTTGATAAGAGTGGTGGCGAAGAGCTTGTATCCATCGGCGACGATGGCATGAAGATGGGTTGTATGACTTGGGCGAGGTCGAGTTCAGTTAAGATTCCACAAATTAGAGGAGAGACATAATAAATAAAAGAAATACATAAAAAACTCACATCGATTAAAAACATACAATACGACACCAATTTGTATTTTGAGTTTTCATCATATTCAAACTAAATCTGAACCTGATCCGAATCTAATTTGAATCTAACATTCTAAATTCGAGTTTGATTCTAATCTGAAACTCAGAGTGAGTCTGATTTTATGTCCAAAAATTATCAGGTTTTCGAGTACAATTTACCTGGAAGGGAACCAGTAAGGAGGTGGGCCTCGAGCTGAAGCATCCCATTTTGCATACACAGAGTAGTAAACCAGCTGATGAAGCTTATGAGGGTGACTCGGATTCAGCAGTCCTCTCTCCACCACATCCTTCCATGTCTCAGCCTCTGATGCTTCTCTCCCGTGGGCCCGTGCCACCCGCCGCAGCTCCACGTGGAACGCCGCAGCCGCCTCCGGGCTCAGCCCCGCGGCGACGATATCGTCTGCCGTAATCTCCCAGAGGCTAGATTTTGCTGTAGAGGCCATGAGAGAGCGAGTAGCAGACAACTCCTCTTCTTTCTGGACAGTTCGAGAGAGTTTCTTGTGATGTGAACTGCTCTCTCTTTTATAGCCTTTGCCTCAGCTGAGAGAGTTGAGGGTTTGGTGGGAGTTTGTGGCGTGGACTGACAGTAGAGGAGTTAGGTAGCTGCTGCAGCCTGCAGGATTTGGCATTTCCCTTTTGGTGTTTTTTTGTTTTTTCTTTATTGGTAAAAAAAATGCAGAGAACACAAATGGGCTACTGTTTGGGTAAAGGACAAGCCCGGGGCTGATGGCCCAGTAACTGCTTAGTAGTTTTCTATTTGGGTAAAATGTAGAAAACACCTGCACAATAGGGATTATTGCAGATAATAATCCCCATTCAACTCCCCCTTGTTCTGTTTGAAAGGATAAAAGAAATAATTTATGTTTTTAACCAAAATTGAGGATCAGAAAGATATTTGCAGTTGAGATCCAAGGTTATGTAAAACAGATAAAAATTTAGAGGTTCTGCTTGTGGATCCTGTATGCAGTATACAAATGTTTCCCCCGATTTATGCAAACTTACAAGAGTTTCTGGGTATAATGTTAATCAGAGCAAAGCGCAATCAAGCCATACTAAAAGGTTACAACTTATAACACTGATGCATCACAATATCATAGTTTTGCAGCGAGCCAAAATTCCTGGCTCACTTGATATAGGGAGAGAGGGTAAAAATCTTGTTGAAAGTGTTTTTTAAACTCTGTTAGAGTTAGCTAAAGAGGGATGCAATCAATGGTGTCGAATACGAGAGCGTGTCGGGGTCGTATCGAAGTTGGATTGCACAGGAGGAACTAAGACTAATCGACTAGGGCAATGGCCTAGTCGAATAATGATGCAAACATAGAGTTGAAAAATTGGTTTCACTATAGACTAGTTGACTAGGTTAAATATCTAGTCGACTAATAGAAGCAATTAGTCGACTAGGTTATTGGCCTAGTCGACTAATACAGCTGCAGCGGTCCTGTTTTCAAAACTGATTCTGAATTCGTTTCTGATCTGAATTAAATATTTTTAGTTTTCTTTTCTTCGTAGTTTCTTTGGCTATATAAGGAGGGGTAGTATCCTCAATATTTGTAACCCTGTAACCTGTAACTGATTGATTCAATAAAAACTCTCTCCTTGCCTCGAGGATTTAGGTAAATTTCTGACCCTTGTTAAATCTTGTGTTTTCTCTTTTCTTTGTTTACTTATCGTGCCACTGGTGACTGTTCTCTGGTGTCCCTTCTTCTCTATTGTGTGGATTCCCAACAAGTGGTATCAGAGCTTTTCGGGTTCGATGGGGAGTTTTTTCGTTCAGATAGAGCAAATCAACTTAGAAATTGTCTACAATTTCATTCGGAGGTAAAGATATGATCTTTTCTATTTGGATTTGTTTTCACTAATTATTTTCCGCATTGTATTGAAGAATTCATTGAGAAGATGACTGGAGAAAGTCAATCCACGGTGAAATCCGTGAACTCACATCTGATGAAGATCGATTTGGTAAACTTTTATGGCGCGAACAATTTTGGGACGTGGAGGTGTGAGGTGATGGATACACTGACGGCATCAAACCTTGAAAATACTCTACGATTGAAAGAAAAGCTGAAGGAGACTTCTGAAAAGAATTAGGACAAGATAAATGGGACGGTGTGTGGTCTTATAATGTTTGACACAATACATAAAGTATCGTGTGCTATATGAGACGTCTGCAATGAAGATGTGGGAGATTCTCGAGAAGAAATATCTGACGAAAAGTGTCGACTCTCGACTGCTTCTAAAGAGGAGGTTTTATCGCTTCCAGTTAAAAAAGGGACTCTCTATTGCTGAGCACATAAACAACTACACAAAACTTCTTGCAGATTTGGTTAATGTGAATGTGGATATCGAAGAAAAAGATAATGCGTTAATTCTTTTGATTTCTCTTCCTAATGAGGAGTATGAGGCCTTCGTCCTCACCTTGATTAATGGTAAACAATCACTTAACTATATTGATGTGTTGGTTGCTCTTGTAAATTATGAAGTGAGGATAAAGGATAAGCAATCTTCTTCCAATGGTACATCAGCAGAGGCGTTGATGATAAAAGGTAAAGGTTCCAATCGGAAGGGCAAAGGCGAACGTGAGAGATCTAAGTTCAGACCAGGTTTTAGATATCTAAAGAAGAATTGGTGTGCCTTCTGTACAGAGATAGAGCACTGAAAGGTTGATTGTCCAAGGATCAAAGATAAGAAGAAGGAGTCGAAAGCCGAGGCAAATCTCGCACAGATGATTAGTACACAAGCTGGTACTTCACAGGCAGGTGGATCGAATTCAGACTCATCGGTATTCTCGTTCTCCGTCGCTACTACTATTGGTTACTCAGGTGATTCTGAGTGGGTATTAGATACAGGAGCTACCTATCATATGTGCCTGAATAGGGATTGGTTTTCTAATTTTGAGAAGCTAGATAGATGTTTCACTGTCATGGGTGATGATAATCCGTGTAAATTGAAAGGGATAGGTAGAGTTCGTATCAAGATGTTTGATGGGATGGTACGGGAACTGAAGGAGGAGAAGTATATGCCTCAACTGAAAAGAAATCTTATCTCTATTGGTGTTTTGTAAGCATTGGATCATGGAGTATCTGTTAGAGATGGTGTTCTCAAAATGACTAGATGCTCGATGGTGGTGTTAAAGGGCGTCCGACTCAATAACCTATACTACTCTATAGGTAGTACGGTTATAGGACGAGTGGCGACTTCTATTTCTTCAGGTGATGTTTGTACACAGGTTTGACATATGAGACTCGGACATACCGGAGAAAAGTCTTTGTAAGCTCTAATAAAGAAGAGATCAATAGAAGGTGCACCTACCTGCAACATGAAATTAGGTGGACACGGCATTCTAGACAAGAAGATGAAGGTGAAATTCAGCACCACTACTCACCGCTAGGAAGGTCTTCTTGACTGTATTCACGTTAGTATTTGGGGGCCTGCCAAGACTGCACCGCTTGAAGGTCATCAGTATTTTGTCTCTTTTATTGAAAATTTATCTAGGCATTATTGGATATATCCCATGAGAAAAAGATTTGAATACCTAAGTATGCTGGTGAAGTGGAAGGCTATGATGGAGAAACACACTGGTAAGAAGATTAAGGAGCTCCAATTAGTAATGTTGAAAAATATAAGAACCAATTCTTATAATTTGGCCAGAACACTAGTATTGGTACTCACATAACAAATGAAATATATGGGTTGGTTAAGAAAATCAATCGCTCCTTACTGGAGAAGATTCGGTATTTTTTGTCTAATGCACGATTAGACAAATCATTTTGGGCTGAGGTGATTGTATATGCTAGCCATCTCATAAATGGACTGCCATCGACTGCGATAGAAGGCAAAAGTCCGTTGGATATTTGATCAGGTGGAGTTGCTTAGAATTATGATTTGTGTAACACCCTGATCCCCGGTGTACGTATCACCGTATCTGTGCGCGATACGACGTACAAATTTGATTTGACCTCTGTAGTATTCCGATTGACCTGATTTCAGTTTCAAAATCATTTCCTAATATTGTAGATTTTTCAGGATTTTCTGGAATTTTTCTGGATTAATTTGGAAAATCTCCGTTGTCGGTGTCGACCGATACCGATAACCTGCCTTCTGATTTTTATTTCACAAATAGAGTTGAATTTTGAGATTCCGCTTTCACCAGATGTCTTAGAATCGTATTATATACATTAGGGTATTTTTGGAGATTTTTCAGAATTTATCAAAATCTGGTCAAACCGGTGTCGCCCGTATCGGCGAGACACTCCGGGATTTTTAATTTGCAAACCGGACTGAGTTTTGACAAACCGTCTTCATTTTAGGTCTCAGAATAATATTCTCTATTTTCTGTAATTTTTGGGCACCGTTCGGGACTAGTCGAATTTTGGGTCCAATTAAATAATATTATTTTAATATTTTATATTCTTTTCTTTTCTTTTCTTTTCTTTCTCTTCTTCCTCTTTTCAGAGAATTCCACCACCACCGCCTCACTATTCACCACCGACCTTCCCTTTTTTTTTAACTTCCCCTCCTCTCTCTCTCTCTCCTCAACTCTCTCTCTCTCTCTCTCCAAACCCTCTCTCTCTCCCTCTCTTCCTCTCTCTCTCTCCCTATCTCTCTCTCTCTCTTCTCTCACCCACCTGCTCTCTCTGGTGGACGCCGGCGGGACAGCGGCGCACATGAGGCGGGCGCGGGGTCGCGCAGGCGGCGGCGCTCGCAGGTGGCAGGCGCGGGCGCGGGGGCGCACGAGCGGCGGAGCGCCGGGCGGCGCGGGCGCAGGTGGTGGAGGCGCCCGCCCCCACTCCTCTTTCTCCTCCCCTCTGCAGACCACCCCGGCGGAGCCGTGGTGGCGCCGGAGCGGCGCGGGGTGGCGCCGGCGCCGGCGGGGAGGCCGCGCCGGCGGGGCGCGAGCGGCGGCCGCGCAGGAAGGAGCGGCGGCAGCAGCCCATGGGCTGCTGCCTGCTTCTCAATTGGGTGAAAACCCAATCGGGTTTGGGTTTGGGTTTGGTCCAAACCCGACCCGTTTACACCCAAACCCGACCCGTTAAGGTAACAATTACACTTTAACCCCTGTACAATTATTAATTACTTTTAGGCCCCTGTAAATTTGCAAATAGCCCCCTGAATAATTTCTATTATTACGTAACTAACCTTTTCTCTCGGTTTTGGGTATTCGGGCGATATCTGGAGCATCCGGACTCGGATTTGGACGATTCTGGATCCGTTGCGATCGTGGGAACGAGAGCTACAGTCCTGTAGCCAGTTTGTGAGTGTTTTTATTTTATCAATTGTCTTTTTACTATATTTATTACACTTGGTTGCTTTATTTATATAAAACATGATACCGGTAAAATAAACTGTAGATAATATTAAAACAATGTAATCAACACCGTACGTAGAATATGTCTGATACCTAGTAGACGTAGAATGTGACACTAGATACCTATTCGGTCATGTTCATGGACCATTGACATCCGGTCCACTATGTCACCATATGTTAGACACTATCATGACATGTACTGTACCACAGTCACGTTACATGCATACTGATCCATAGATACGCTATGACATTACACTGGTATTAAACATACATACTAGACGCCGGAACTATAAGATACAGTCGACCACTGTTCCTACAGCTATTAGTGCTACGTAGGCTTACGGCTACTATAGTTCATTGTAAATGATAGTAGACACTGACCACTGTTATTACCTGTGCATGTTACACAGATCCTATGATACGGCACACTTGTTATTTCGTAGGCATGGCCCACCGATACGTAGCGGCACCATTTCACGAAATACCGTTATGTCATGTATTACATGGATTCTCGGCATATCACTGCACAGACTACTGCATTTTATATTAGCATGATCATTCCTATTCACATGATCATCATACACATTCATGTCATGCTTACATATTGCAGTTACACATGCATGTGTTGTTTCTATCTTCTTGTCATATGGATCACCATGCTTATTACATGTATTATTGTTCCATGTTATCAGATACATGTTATATGCTTGTTTCCGTTACTGATATTGTTAATCCCATTACTGGATACATGTTCCCGTTACTGATATGGATATTCCCGATACTGGACATGATATGGATATTCCCGTTACTGGACATGACTGCTGTTGATATGCGATGTGTGGAACTAAGTGCCACGTGGATCCAAGCCACGGGGGCCACCTCTAGAATCCCACATCTATTGTTCCCGTTTCCCGGTATATTGTTCATGATATCTTGTTCATGTTATATTGTTCCTGATTCTCGTGATATTGTTCTATACTATCAACAGAGCTCAGGTCAGTAATCATGTTACCCGTACCATGTACTGTAATTGTTCTTGTTACATTGTATACTTGACATATCACATATCAGATCATAAAGATAACTTGGGTATGGGGAGACTTGACGGTTGACTAGATCTTATCGGGTGAATGTACTGGATCCATATTGAGGTCCCACTGCAGGGGACCGGGTAGTGCTGGCTACCATCTGTTACTCATGTTACATGTTACAGCTCTAGCGGGCTGGCCCTGGTCTCAGCAGCCAGGGATCTGTTTAAGGCCGTGATCCCGGGTATGCACGGGATACATCCACCCGATAAGAACTCCTCGACCATGGGTTTCCAATTAACATAATGAAACCAGTATACACAATAGTGACGTTGGGAACACTTGTTATTTGGTTACTCTCTCGTTTGGATAATGGTACCCGTAGGCCATGTCCGGATGGGTTCGACTGGAGTGCGGGCTCCAGTATGAACTGCCAGTGGTATGGGACACTGGAAGAGAGTAATTAAAATAGCAGGTGATACTGATTGCTACTATTGTATAAATGACATGACTTTGACATGACCTGTCCGCTACATGTTTAGTTGTACTTGTTACTGTTCCTGATCATTTATCTGCTATCATGTGATATGTATACATTGCTATTGTTCCTATTTCCTGTTACACTTTCTTTAGTGCCCTACTACTCATGCACATGTATACTTTGTTACATTACCTGGTATATGTTACACTGTATGTAGTGGCATACTATGCATATTCTGCATTGCATATATTACAGACATATGCTCATTTGCATGTTCACCTCTATCACGTCACCACTATCATATTCATGTCTATTACGTCACCACTAGAAAACATTAGTTAGTATATAAACTGGACCCGACTATAGATATGACCTGATAATAACCGGCTAAGTAGTGATGGTATTAAAAGTTGACCTGTTTATATCTTTGCACTGCTTCCATGTTTATATATCCTTATTATATGGTATCACTATTATAACAGCATGTATTATCTATTATTATTGTGCATTGCCTCCTTCAGTTTTACCACTCACTAGGTCGCTTTCTGACGACCCTGAGTTTGCATGCCCAGATTGGAGATTCGAGTTACCATAGCTTCAGAGAGTGCCTTGGAGTCACATGGGAGATTCCGCATCAGGACTATTCATAGGTATTTTAGTGCTTTATTTCTGTTATCTTATTTATCCTTGTTTACATTTCTGTTATGATCGCTGACCTCTTTCTGCAGGTATTCTTGTACTGCTTTCATGCTGGACCTCAGATCTATATGGAGGAATTGTACTGTACTGAGGCTTAACGTACGCGTGAGGTTGTTTTCACCTCGCGTATGTACGTCGCCATAACGTCTCCGTATCCTGGGGATCGGGGCGTTACAAAGTGTTATAGGTATTTGAAAGTTTATCCTACTTTAGTGCTAAAGATGGCAAGGTAAATCCGCGAGCAAAAAAGTTTATGTTTTTGGGTCTCAAAAGAAATATGAAAAGTTACAAGTTATGGGATCTCGAAAATTAAGAAGATTGTGTTGAGTAAGCATGTCACATTGATTAGACTTCATTGTTGAAGTCTATTGTCTCTCAACGGGTGGAGAGGATGAAGATCAAGGATGTATCGTAGTGGATGAAGGTTGATGCTACTCCACCGCCTCCAGTTGGTTCGATATCCGTGAAGATTTCA
Organism: Agave tequilana; assembly: GCA_038442645.1. NCBI lineage: Eukaryota > Viridiplantae > Streptophyta > Magnoliopsida > Asparagales > Asparagaceae > Agave > Agave tequilana. Next base: position 26,182 of record JAVJIF010015472.1, on the reverse strand, counting down.
CCGGATGTGATATCAGGTAGAGATCATATAGCCAGTTTTGATGCCTGAATAGGTTGAAGACATTGATGATAATGTCGAATTATTTGCAGCTATTGTAACTAAGATAAATTCACAAAAGTGGGTTAAAAAGCATAAATCTTAAGTTGGTGAGCGTGACAAGCTCAATTGAAAGTCGTTCTTCATGATGATATTAGGAAGAAGATTCATATGACTCAGCCAGTTCGGTTCACTGCTAAAGATGTAGTCACAGTTGGTTGAGCTCGATGGAACTCATTTGGATGAACTACGTGCGGCTTGATCCCATTGGGCATGGATACGTAGGCAACCACAATGGTGCAGCCAATTGGAGTCGACATGGTGCTATATTGCGTTCGGCTCAGATTTGAAAAATCTTCACCGAGATGTAGAATTGTAGGGAGAGGGTTAAAATGTAACCCCCTGCTTCCCGGTGTACGTATCACCGTATCAGTACGCGATACGACGTACAAAATTGATTTGACCTCCGTGGTAGTCCGATTGAACTAATTTCAGTTTTAAAAATCATTTTCTAATATTTTAAATTTTTCAAGATTTTCTAGAATTTTTCTGGATTATTTTGGAAAATCTCCGTAGTCGGTGTCCACCGATACCGATAATCGGCTTTATAATTTTTAATTTACAAACGGAGTAGAATTTTGAAAATCGGCTTTCACCGTATGTCTTAAAATCACATAAGCTACGTTTGGGTATTTTTGGGGATTTTTCTGAATTTATCGAAAATCCGGCCAGACCGGTGTCGCCCGATACCGGTGAAATCTTTCAGGATTTTTAATTTGCAAACCGAATTGAATTTCTGTAAACCGTTTTTATATTAAGTCTCAGAATAATATTTTCTATTTTTTGTAATTTTTGGGCACCGTTCGGGACTAGTCGAATTTTGGGCCAATATAATAATAATATAATATTATATTTAATCTTTCTTTTTCTTTTCTTCTTCCTTCTTCTACACGGTTCTCCCACCGCCTAACCCATCCACCGCCTTCTCTCTCTCTTCTTTTCCCCTTAATAATCTCTCCCACATACTCTCTCTCTTAAATCTCTCACACTTACTCTCTCCCTTTCTCTAATTAACCATTTTCAACTCTCTATTTCACTCTCTCTCTCTTTAGACCCTCTCTCCCCTCTCACTGTTCCCTGGGCGGGGGCGGGCCTGACCCACGCCCGCGGCCAGGCGGCGCCGGCCAGCGCCGCCGGCAGGCCGTCCGGCCGCCACCGCGCCCCCAATCGGCCGCGCCACCCTCCTCTCCTCCTTCCTCCTCCTCCTCTTCTTCTTCTTCTTCTTCTTTTCTTTTCTTTTCTTTCCTTTGTTTCTTTCTATCCCTCTCTTTCTCTTTCCTTTTCTCTCTCCCTCACTCTCTCTCTTCGGTACTGGACCGCCGCTGGGCCGCCGCCGGCCAGCTCTGCTGGCCGGCCGGCCACGCAGGAGCAGCAGCAGCAAGCTGCTGCTGCTGCTGTTGTGGTTCCTTTGGGTTTGGGTAAAACCCAAACCCAATAACCCTATTGGGTTCTTGGTTAACCCAATTAACCCCCAATTCAACCCGTTAACCCGTTACCCATTTAACTTAAGTTAAGTGGGTATGGGTTGTGGATCTGGACCCGACCCAATAAGAGCCAAACCCGCATCCGAACCCAATAAAGGTAATCTTGCAGAAAACCCCCTGCTTCTCTTTATTAATTGCATTTAAATATTTTTATTACATATTTAACCCTATTTGTTCTGATTTAGTATTCGGGCGATATCGGGAGCATCCGGACTCCGATTTGGACGATTCTGGATCCGTTCCGATCGTGGGAAAGAGAGCTACCTTTTCATGGCTAGTTTGTGAGTATTTTTATTTTATAAATTATCTTTTATCATGTTTAGGGATATGAATTGATTGCTTTCTGTGACAAATCATGATTATGGATAAAATACGGTAACTATTAATTATTAACTGGTAATGATTAGACATGCATTGTAATATGAATAACCTAGAATATTGTTAGGTATTTCCCGATTTAGATTGCAGATAAGGAGGTAATTATAATCCCAATAAATACTGGCAGAGACAACTCGGACACGGTCATCATACCTGCACAACCACTGACACTCGGACCACTAGTTCACCATATGTTTAGACACTATTATTTCATGTTCATGTCTTGTATCACAGTTAGATAACTATCGTCACATAGATACTGACCACGGTATCAGATCACACTACACTGTCACGAGATATGACTGCAGGACACCGGTATTGCATGCACCGGGATCATCATTACACGGACACTGGACATGGTATTATATGATACACTGATCACTGTTATTACATGTACTATCACAGAGATATTACACGGATTATTGCTACACATAGATGTTTCATTAGTACACAGATATACCAATGCACGGACTACCGCATGTTATATTCTTGGTTGTTATCATCGTTATATGGATTCTCAGCATATCACTGTTACACATGCATGTATGGTTTCTTTATTCTTGTCATATGGATTCCCGTTCATACTACATGTATTATTGTTCCATGGTACCGTAGTCATGTTATATGATTGTTTCTTGTTACTGATATGGATATTCCCGATACTGGACATGAGAGCTGTTGATATGCGATGTGTGGAATCCCACATCTATTGTTCCCGTTATATTGTTCCCGTATTATATTGTTCCCGTTTCCCGTTATATTGTTCCTGTTATATTGTTCCCGTTTCTCGTTATATTGTTCTATGCTATCAACAGAGCTCTGGTCCAGTTATCATGTTACCCGTATCATGTACAGTAGTTGTTCTTGTTACATTGTATACTTGACGTATCAGATCATAAAGTTAACTGGGGTATGGGGAGACTCGACGGTTGATTAGATCTTATCGGGTGATGTACTGGATCCATATTGTTCTCCCACTGCAGGGGATGGTAGTGCTACCTACCAATTGCTCCATGAGCTCTCGTTACTTGATTATTGTTCCCCTCTTAGCGGAGGGCTCTGGTCTTAGCAGCCAGGGGTTTGATAAAGGCCGAGATCCTGGGTATGCACGGGATACACTTACCCGATAAGAACTCCTCGACCATGGGTTTCTAATTAACATAATAAAATAGTATACACAATAGTGACGTCGGGAACACTTGTTATTTGGTCACTCTCTTGTTTGGATAATGGTACCCGTAGGCCATGTCCGGATGGGTTCGACTAGAGTGCGGGCTCCAGTATGAACTGCCAGTGGTATGGGACACTGGAAGAGATTGATTAAAATATCAGGTGGTACTGATTGCTACTATTGTATAAATCACATGACATGCCTGGTACATGTATGCTATCTTGTTATTGTTCATGCTACTGTATCTGATATCATGTTACCTGTATACTTGTTACTTTACCTGGCATATATTATACTGTCTGTGATGGCATATGACGCATGTTCTGCATTGCATGACATACGACGCGTTCTGCATTGCATATATGATGCTTTCTGTAGAGCAGACATCACTACTATATATACACCACACCGTATAGTGATTACACTGCATAGGCCCATCTGCCTGTACACGTCTATCACGTCGCCACTAGCATGTTCACTTCTATCATGTCACCACTAGATAACATTTTATATTATATAAACTGGATACGATTAGAGACATGACCTGTTTATAGATTTCTACTACTTACATGGTTATATACTCTACTGCTTATTATATACTTATGATATGGTATCACTACCATAACATCATGTATTATATATTATTATCGTGCTTGTATTATTTGTATCTATTACTGCCTCCTTCATTTTACCACTCACTAGGTCGCTTTCTGACGACCCTGGGTTGCGTGCCCAGATTTGGAGATTCGAGGTATCGTAGTATCAGAGAATGCCTTGGAGTGGCCTAGGAGATTCCTCATCGAGATCATTCATAGGTATCTTGTTGATTTATTTCTGTTATCTTATTTGTCCTCATTTTTCATATCTGTTATGATCGCTGACCTCTTTCTGCAGGTATTCTTGTACTTATTTCATGCTGGAACTCATGTCTATATGGAGGTTATTTACTGTACTGAGGCTTAGCGTACGTACGTGAGGGTTTTCCGCCCTGCGTATGTACGTCGCCATAACGTCCCCGTACCTGCGGGACTGGGGTGTTACATAGTGTATCAGAGCTTAGGTTCACACCTGGTGTGGGTAACACCTGAGTCAATCCTTGAGCTCTTACCAACAGTACAATCAGGTTCAGATTAATTGATCTGTATCTGAATTTGGGGATTCCAGCAACGAGTACAAGAATACCATGACCTTGACAATTCATTCTGTGACTCGTTTGTATTCCTTCCTTCCTTTTTGTTGTCCCCCAGAACATCCAATTTCCTTCTCGCTTTCCTTGCATTGTCTTGCTTCCAATCCGTTAGGATGAGTTCACTACCATACTTCTCCATCCCGAGTTCCTTATAGATAGCAGAGTGCGCAGTGAAAGTGTCGTGGACCCATAACATTTCGGCTTTGGGGTTGAAATCTTGTTCTCACACCTGACTGAAATTGCGAGGACGCAATTTTTTGTAAGGTGGGGAGAAATGTAACCCCCTGCTTCCCGGTGTACGTATCACCGTATCGGTACGCGATACGACGTACAAAATTGATTTGACCTCCGTGGTAGTCCGATTGAGCTAATTTCAGTTTTAAAAATCATTTTCTAATATTTTAAATTTTTCAAGATTTTCTAGAATTTTCTGGATTATTTTGAAAAATCTCCGTAGTCGGTGTCCACCGATACCGATAATCGGCTTTATAATTTTTAATTCACAAACGGAGTAGAATTTTGAGAATTGGCTTTCACCGTATGTCTTAAAATCACATAAGCTACGTTTGGGTATTTTGGAGATTTTTCTGAATTTATCAAAATTCGGCCAGACCGGTGTCGCCCGATACCGGTGAAATATTCAGGATTTTTAATTTGCAAACCAGATTGAATTTCTGTAAACCGTTTTTATATTATGTCTCAGGATAATATTTCCTATTTTCTATAATTTTTGGGAACCGTTCGGAACTAGTCGAATTTTGGGCCAATATAAAATAATATAATATATATTTAATCTTTCTTTTCTTTTCTTCTTCCTTCTTCTATGGGTTCTCCCACCGCCTAACCCATCCACCGCCTTCTCTCTCTTCTTTTCCCCTTAATAATCTCTCCCACATACTCTCTCCCTCTCTCTAATTAACCATTTTCAACTCTCTATTTCACTCTCTCTCTAGACCCTCTCTCCCCTCTCACTGTTCCCTGGCCGGGGGCGGGCCTGAGCCACGCCCGCGGCCAGGCGGCGCCGGCCAGCGCAGCCGGCAGGCCGTCCGACCGCCCCCCGCGTCCCCAATCGGCCGCGCCACCCTCCTCTCCTCCTTCCTCTTCTTCTTCTTCTTCTTCTTCTTCTTTTTTTTTTTTCTTTCCTCTGTTTCTTCTCTCCCTCTCTTTCTCTTTCTTTTTCTCTCTCTCTCTCTCTCACTCTCTCTCACTCTCTCTCTCTCCGGCACTGGACCGCCGCCGGCGGCCGGGGCCGCCGCCGGCAGGCCGGCGCGCAGGCAGGCAGCAGCAGCAGCAAGCTGCTGCTGCTGCTGTTGTGGTTCCTTTGGGTTGGGTAAAACCCAAACCCAATAACCCTATTGGGTTCATGGTTAAACCCAATTAACCCCCAATTCAACCCGTTAACCCGTTACCCATTTAACTTAAGTTAAGTGGGTATGGGTTGTGGACCTGGACCCGACCCGATAAGAGCCAAACCCGCATCCGAACCCAATAAAGGTAATCTTGCAGAAAACCCCTGCTTCTCTTTATTAATTGCATTTAAATATTTTTATTACATATTTAACCCTATTTTTCTGATTTAGTATTCGGGCGATATCGGGAGCATCCGGACTCCGATTTGGACGATTTTGGATCCGTTCCGATCGTGGAAAAGAGAGCTACCTTTCCATGGCTAGTTTGTGAGTGTTTTTATTTTATAAATTATCTTTTATCATGTTTAGGGATATGAATTGATTGCTTTCTGTGACAAATCATGATTATGGATAAAATACGGTAACTATTAATTATTAACTGGTAATGATTAAACATGCATTGTAATATGAATAACCTTGAATATTGTTAGGTATTTCCTGATTTAGATTGCAGATAAGGAGGTAATTATAATCCCAATAAATACTGGCAGAGACAACTCGGACACGGTCATCATACCTGCACAACCACTGACACTCGGACCACTAGTTCACCATATGTTTGGACACTATTATTTCATGTTCATGTCTTGTATCACAGTTAGATAACTATCGTCACATAGATACTGAGACACGGTATCAGATCACACTATACTGTCACGAGATATGACTGCAGGACACCGGTATTGCATGCACCGGGATCATCATTACACGGACACTGGATATGATATTATATGATACACTGATCACTGTTATTACATGTACTATCACAGAGATATTACACGGATTATTGCTACACATAGATGTTTCATTAGTACACAGATATACCAATGCACGGACTACCGCATGTCATATTCTTGGTTGTTATCATCGTTATATGGATTCTCAGCATATCACTGTTACACATGCATGTATGATTTCTTTATTCTTGTCATATGGATTCCCGTTCATACTACATGTATTATTGTTCCATGGTACCGTAGTCATGTTATATGATTGTTTCTTGTTACTGATATGATATTCCCGATACTGGACATGAGAGCTGTTGATATGCGATGTGTGGAATATCACATCTATTGTTCCCGTTATATTGTTCCCGTATTATATTGTTCCCGTTTCCTATTATATTGTTCCTGTTATATTGTTTCCGTTTCTCGTTATATTGTTCTATGCTATCAACAGAGCTCTGGTCCAGTTATCATGTACCCGTATCATGTACAGTAGTTGTTCTTGTTACATTGTATACTTGACGTATCAGATCATAAAGTTAACTGGGGTATGGGGGAGACTCGACGATTGATTAGATCTTATCGGGTGATGTACTGGATCCTATTGTTCTCCCACTGCAGGGGATGGTAGTGCTACCTACCAATTGCTCCATGAGCTCTCGTTACTTGATTATTGTTCCTTTCTTAGCGGAGGGCTCTGGTCTTAGCAGCCAGGGGTTGATAAAGGCCGTGATCCCGGGTATGCAAGGATACACTTACCCGATAAGAACTCCTCGACCATGGGTTTCCAATTAACATAATAAAATAGTATACACAATAGTGACGTCGGGAACACTTGTTATTTGGTCACTCTCTCGTTTGGATAATGGTACCCGTAGGCCATGTCCGGATGGGTTCGACTAGAGTGCGGGCTCCAGTATGAACTGCCAGTGGTATGGGACACTGGAAGAGATTGATTAAAATATCAGGTGGTACTGATTGCTACTATTGTATAAATCACATGACATGCCTGGTACATGTATGCTATCTTGTTATTGTTCATGCTACTGTATCTGATATCATGTTACCTGTATACTTGTTACTTTACCTGGCATATATTATACTGTCTGTGATGGCATATGACGCATGTTCTGCATTGCATGACATACGACGCATGTTCTGCATTGCATATATGATGTTTTCTGTAGAGCAGACATCACTACTATATATACACCACACCGTATAGTGATTACACTGCATAGGCCCATCTGCCTGTACACGTCTATCACGTCGCCACTAGCATGTTCACTTCTATCACGTCACCACTAAATAATTTTTATATTATATAAACTGGATACGATTAGAGACATGACCTGTTTATAGATTTCTATTGCTTATATGATTATATACTCTGCTGCTTATTATATACTTATGATATGGTATCACTATCATAACATCATGCATTATATATTATTATCGTGCTTGTATTATTATTGTATCTATTACTGCCTCTTTCATTTTACCACTCACTAGGTCGCTTTCGACGACCCTGGGTTTGCATGCCCAGATTTAGAGATTCGAGGTACCGTAGTATCAGAGAATGCCTTGGAGTGGCCTAGGAGATTCCTCATCGAGATCATTCATAGTATCTTGTTGATTTATTTCTGTTATCTTATTTGTCCTCATTTTTCATATCTGTTATGATCGCTAACCTCTTTCTGCAGGTATTCTTGTACTTATTTCATACTGGAACTCATGTCTATATGGAGGTTATTTACTGTACTGAGGCTTAGCGTACGTACGTGAGGGTTTTCCGCCCTACGTATGTACGTCGCCGTAACGTCTCCGTACCGCGGGACTGGGGCGTTACAAAAAAATCTTGTTGAAAGAGTTTTTTAAGTTTTGTTGGAGTTTAGCCAAAGAGCGATGCAATCAATGGTGTTGAATACGTGAGTGTGTTGGTCGTATCGAAGTTAGATTGCACACGTAGAACCAAGGCTAGTCAACTAGGGCAATGTCCTAGTCGACTAATGATACAAACATAGAGTTGAAAAATCTATTTCACTACAAACTAGTCGACTAGACCGATACTTAGCCGACTAATAGAAGCAATTAGTTGACTAGGTGGCCTAGTCGACTAATATAGCTGCAGTGGCCCTGTTTCTAAATCTGATTCTGAATTAGGTATTTTTGGTTTTTTTTTTTCTTCGTGATTTTTTTGGCTATATAAGGATGGGTAGGTTCCCCAATATTTGTAACCCTGTAACGTGTAACTGATTGATTCAATAAGAACTCTTTCCCCTTGTCCCGAGGACGTAGGCAAATTGTCGAACCTCGTTAAATCTTGTTCTCTCTCTCTCTCTCTTGTTGGAAAGAGAGAGATTTTTACTGAGGGAGTTGACCCGGACCGTCAAGGGATAGTCGAGGAAGTCGGCGACAAGAGACGATGGAAGAAACAGCAGAAAACAGCAGCAACAGCAGTATCTGGCAGGGTTCGGTCGACCGGCCCGGTCGACCGAAGTGCACGACGTGCACAGGCCAGGGAGCGGTCGACCGGCCGGTCGACCGAGAAGCCTGACTGTAAACAACCCAACTCTCGGGTTTTCTGGGTCGACGCCCGGTCGACCGGAAGAGGAAGTCGGTCGACCGGCCGGTCGACCGACAGACGGGTTTGGGCGTAAATCTGCTGCTCCGCAGATTTGGATATTTAAGGCTGTTTTGGTTTCTAGGGGTTGTAAGCAATCACAAAGGCTACGGGAAAAGTAAGGCTGCATCTCTCTTGCATTCAGAGAGGTTGCTAGTAAGTTGTAATCCTCCTTAAAAGTAATAATCTCTCCATTGATTGCCCCGAGGACGTAGGCATTCAGGCCGAACCTCGTTAAATCGTGTGTTTTTGTGATTGTGTGTTCTTCTCTTGTGATTTCTGTGATTTTGGGTGTTCTTTGTGGTTGTGGAGATTGTGTGATTCTCTGTTGGTTGTTGTCGGTGCGCACAACAAGTGGTATCAGAGCATCCAGGTTACGCTTGGGATTCTGAGGATTCGAAGGGTTCCAGATCTGATCAGGTGGAGATCGTGTGTCGATCTCAGGTCAGAGGTATTGGTGTTCTAGGAGATCGTGTGTCGATCTCAGGAGGACGCAAGGAGGGCTCGTTGAATCTGTGTTGGAGTAGATCCAGTGAGAAACTCGATCTAGGGTTTCAAGAGGCAGGTAAAAATCCTATTTTTATCTGAGTAGAGATTTATTCCAATCTGGTTATTCTTCCGCATAAATAGAGAATCAAAAGAAGATCTCAATGGCAGAAGAAGCTGCATCTGTTAAGACAATGAACAATCACCCAAGGATTGAAGTTGTTAAGTTTAATGGGACTAACAATTTCGGTATGTGGAGATGTGAGGTTATGGATGCACTGAATGCATCAAACCTCGAGGACACTCTCCTATTGGAGAGGAAGAAGAACACTACCACTGATGAAGATTGGGCAAAGATGAACAGATCGGCATGTGGCTTGATACGTTCATGCTTGTCACAAGACATAAAATACCTTGTGCAACATGAGACGTCAGCGAAGAAACTGTGGGAAACCCTTGAAAAGAAGTACCTGAAGAAGAGTGTAGAGACCAGGTGCAGCTTAAGAGTAAGCTGTATCAGTTCAGGATGAAGAAGGGTAGCACAGTCAATGAGCACATCAACCGATATACGAAGCTTCTTACAGATCTGCTGAATTTGGATGTCAAGGTAGAAGAGGAAGATAAGGCGGTCATCTTTCTGAATTCACTTCCTGCAGAGGAGTACGAGACATTCACACTGACCTTCATTAATGGAAGGCAGACCTTGGATTATGATGAGGTGTCGTCTGCATTGATGAGTTATGACACCAGGAAGAATGAGAGGCATCCTTCACAGTCAAGCTCAGTGGCGGAGGCACTGGAAGTAAGAAGCAGAAGTTCATCGCAGAAGGGCAAGGAGGTGATAGGAAGATCGAAGTCCAGATTGGGCTATAGGGATCTGAGGAAGGATCAGTGCATTTTCTGCCGAGAGATAGGGCACTGGAAAGTAGATTGTCCGAAGTTCAAGGGGAAGAAGAAGGAGTCGAAGGCTGAAACAAATCTTGCAAAAGTGACGAATACTCAGAGGAGCAGGTCACAGGCGGATGGAGCAGATTCGGACTCGTCAGGTTTCTCGTTTTCAGTCAGTTCTCCCATTATTGATAACTCATGGAAAGATGAGTGGATTCTGGATACAGGTACAACATACCATGCGTGCCCTAATCGGGGCTGGTTTTCCAACTTTGAGCAGCTGGAGGGGGTGTTCGGTCGTTATGGGCGATGATCACCCATGTAGCGTGGAGGGTGTAGGTACAATCCGAATCAGGATGTTTGATGGGATAGTAAGGGAGCTGAAAGGTGTGAGGTATGTACCTCAGATGAAGAGAAATCTAATCTCCGTGGGAACTTTGGAAGCATCGGGCATGGTGATATCTGTTCGAGATGGCGATCTCAGGATGATCAAGGGCTCGATGGTGGTGATGAAGGGCGTCCGCCGAGGAAATCTCTACTACTTGAAGGGTAGTACGATTACAGATCAGGTGGAGACTTCAAGTTCTTCAGATGATGTTGGCCGGGGATCTGGCAGGAAAAAGCCGGACAAGAAGAAAAATCTTTGCGAGCTCCTGTAAAGATGGAATCACTAGAAGGTGCTGCTACCTGCAAGTCAGAAGGTGGACACAGTGTTCTGGACAAGAAGAAGGTGAGTTTTAGCACCAGTTCTCACCACAATGAAGGTCTTCTTGATCGTGTTCACGTGAGTGTATGGGGACCTGCTAAGACGGCATCGCTTGGAGGTCACAGGTACTTTGTCTCTTTCATTGATTGTTCATCTAGGCAGTTGTGGATATATCCTATGAGACAAAGGGGTGAAGCCCTAGATGTGTTGAGGAAGTGGAGGGGAAGAATGGAGAGGCAGATAGATGAAGATAAAGGAGCTCTACATTGGTAATGTTGGAATAGACATTGACCAATTCCTACAGTTTGGCCAGAACACAGGGATTGCTACTCACTTCTCAACAGGTACAGATGGGTTGGCTAAAGAGATAGTCCGTTCCTTGCTGGAGGAGGTTCGGAAGTTATTGTCTAATTCAGGATTGGACAAGTCGCTTTGGACTGAGGCGACTGAGTATGCTAGCCATCTCAGGAACAGATCGACTGCAATAGGAGGTAAAGCTCCATTAGAAAATTGGTCTGGGAAAACTGCTCAAGATCATGGTTTGCTGCGGGAATTTGGAAGTCCGGCTTACTTCAGTGCCAAGAATGGCAAGGTGAATCCGCGGGCAAAGAGGCTTGTCTACTTGGGAGTCAAGGGGAACAGCTACAGGTTGTGGGATCCCAAAGATAAGAAGATCGTGATGAGCAGGAATGTCACATTTGAGAGAAACTTCAGCGTTGAAGTTCACCGTCTCTCAGCAGGTGGAGAGGACGGAGACCAAGGGAAGATTGCAGCGGGTGGAGGTTGATGCTACTCCATCATCTCCAGTTGGTTCGGCATCAAAGATACTTCAGCGGAGGTGACACCGGGTGGAGTTCATGATACCAAAGGTGATGCTGAACAGGTTGACGACATTGTTGAAGATGTCGAGTTATTTGCAGCCATTGGAACCAAGGTGAAACCACGCTCGTGGTTAAAGAAGCATGAATCTCAAGCTTGTGAACGCGACAAGCTCAAGTTGAAGGTCGTTGCTCTCCATGATGGTCGGGAAGAGGTTCATATGACTCAGTCTAACAGGTTCACTGCTGCAGGAACAGGTACTATTATTGGAGCTTGATGAAGCTCATTTCAATGAACTACGTTTGGCTTGATCCTTTTGGGCAAAGGTACGTAGGCAGCCGTAAAGGCGCAGCCATTGGTGATGCAACTCTTATGAAGCTAATTGGGTTCTCGAGATGTTATTTTGGATCTTCACGTAGAGGTGAAGAGTTGTGGCTGATTGGAGCTTCACGTAGAGTTGGAGAGACTTCACGTAGAGGTGAAGAGACTTCATGTAGAGGTGAAGTGGTGTGGCCAGTTGGATCTCACGTAGTGGTGAGATGGTGTGATCTCGATGAACAGGTTTATCTTCCGGAGAGAAGATGTTGAGCTTGCATAAGGAGTGGTGTGCATCCAGGAGAAGCCGATGATTTGGTGTGCTCTACGCAGACTTGGTTGGACCGTCAGTGGAAGACAGGTAGTAGACTAGATAGAGCTAGTCAGTGGAGAGTCAGTGTTGGCTCATAAGGAAGTCTTCGTGAGGTCGTGAAGTTACAGAGAAGGAGCCACAATTGATGATCGGCAGGTATGAAAAATTCTCCTAAGGCGAAGTGCAGGGAAAGCATGTGCGATGTTTTCCAGGTATAGATGAGCCAAGGATTCCAAGCCGAGATCGTGTGTCGATTTCGCCGAGATCGTGTGTCGATTTCGTCCGGTGCGCGCAAGCCGAGATCGTGTGTGTCGATTTCGCCGAGATCGTGTGTCGATTTCGCCAGGTGATAGACTGGGGTTCGTTGGATGTCGGCTCAGATTTTGGCATCTTCGCCGAGGTGGAGAATTGTTGGAAAGAGAGAGATTTTTACTGAGGGAGTTGACCCGGACCGTCAAGGGATAGTCGAGGAAGTTGGCGACAAGAGACGATGGAAGAAACAGTAGAAAACAGCAGCAACAGCAGTATCTGGCAGGGTTCGGTCGACCGGCCCGGTCGACCGAAGTGCACGACGTGCACAGGCCAGGGAGCGGTCGACCGGCCGGTCGACCGAGAAGCCTGACTGTAAACAACCCAACTCTCGGGTTTTCTGGGTCGACCGCCCGGTCGACCGGAAGAGGAAGTCGGTCGACCGGCCGGTCGACCGACAGACGAGTTTGGGCGTAAATCTGCTGCTCCGCAGATTTGGGTATTTAAGGCTGTTTTGGTTTCTAGGGTTTGTAAGCAATCACAAAGGCTGCGGGAAAAGTAAGGCTGCATCTCTCTTGCATTCAAAGAGGTTGCTAGCAAGTTGTAATCCTCCTTAAAAGTTATAATCTCTCCATTGATTGCCCCGAGGACGTAGGCATTCAGGCCGAACCTCGTTAAATCGTGTGTTTTTGTGATTGTGTGTTCTTCTCTTGTTATTTCTGTGATTTTGGGTGTTCTTTGTGGTTGTGGAGATTGTGTGATTCTCTGTTGGTTGTTGTCGGCGCGCACAACATCTCTCTCTCTCTCTCTCTCTCTCTCTATCTCTCTCTCTTCTTTGTTTACTTGTTGGTGCCATTGGTGACTGTTCTATGGTATCCCATCTTCTCTATTGTGTGGATTCCCAACACTTGATCCCTTGAAACTCGTCGTAGTAACTAATTAGAAGCAGTTTGGGGAAACTCGGGAACAACTTTGACAAAGCTCTCCCATCAGCAGAGCAAGAAAATCAAATTTAGTGGTAATATACAGGAGCTGCACACCAATTTTAACTAATGTAGCAGTATCTGTACCTTGAACAAAGGGGTCAGGTTTTTCTGAATGGCTCTCTGAAATTTAGTCTTCAAGAGTGTGGGTGCGCAATCTGATGACCCCGGTTTCGACACCATTAGCACAACCAACTAGTCGGGTCCTCCATGGTTGGCCTCACGCTAACAGCATCAGTTTCCAATACTCTTTCGTCAGCTCTGTTGCATACTCGCTCAATCTCTAGTGAACTTGTCTACGAATAAGAGATTTTGGTTTAGATTGTATGGATATTTGCTTTAAGAGAAAAGATTCATAGTTATTACCTTGATGCCTCCAAGATTCATGGTATCATCGGCCCTCCCCTGTACAATATAATAGCCACCAACTGTTCTCAGAATTATATCTCCATGTCTTCTGCGGTTCTGCCAGGAGAAATACCAAATAGGGATATATGTGAAGATGTTCAGCTCACTTCTACATGGATAAGTATGTGATAGGAAAAATGATCATACCATTCCTCTATAAACTGGCATGCCATCGAAGTAAACTTTCTCGTGATCGGCAGTTAGTAGCTATCACTTGCGCCCATGTACAAACGAAATAAACCTACTTCTCCGTCACAGCGTTGAACATCTGGCTGCCGTGGAAGATAGGGAATCCTTTTGCCAAATCGGTTAAAATATTACATGCACAGCTTAAACCAGAAACTAGTTATAAATTTGAAACTCACATAAGGAATTCCACAATCATTGAGAATGACAAACCCTGCTGCCATTGATGGCGTGATGAATGCTCCAAAAGCTTGAGGTTGCAACAAGCTTCCCATTACGTATGATGATCCAACCTCTGTCCCACCACAACATTCAACAATAGGTCAATAGTAAGCTCATGGATGAAAGCCACAGTTCATCATCAATATCAGAGGCTTCGCCAGTGGTGCCAAATGCCTTGCAAGGAGATTTGCATTCTTTACTAACTACCTGGACTTTTAGATGGAAACCCAGTTATCGGGTACTTCAAATTTTAATATACCTGATCTTTGTCCAATAAAGTCCTTCCATACACTTGTTACCCTTCCAGGCTTTTACCATGCTCGGTACTGTACCTAACACTGTCACAGAGATGCATCCTGCAAAATATCAGCCACCAGGCACCCAAGGTTGTTATTACATGAAAAGTAAACAGAAAACTGTAGAGTAATAAATATGAGCTACTAGTAAACACCTGAACAAATTTGCCAAAGCTCCGATCAAGTGGAGAACCATGATACAGAGCCAAAGAAGCACCATTTAAAGAGGCGGAATACAATAAGCACGGTCCCACGACCCACCTCAGATTTGTAGGCCACAAATAACATCTCCTGCCTGTGTATTAATATGAGCCCATGATTCGGAACCGCTTCTAATTGGAGTTAGTTGTGCCCACGGAATAGCTTTTGGGTCTCCTGTATAAAGGTATAAACAGATATGAATCATTTAGCTCCCTGTATATAGTATGAAGCTTAAAGAATGTAGATGAATATCTAGCCCAGCTCTGGTTCCAGAAAAGAAAAGTATGTTAGTCATAGCATCTATCGGCTGATATACTGGTGAAGGGTCGAGAGGCCTGCCAACAGAAGTCTTTCAAATTAACTAATGGCAACCCCTAAATGGATATTTAAATCAACATTTAAATAGAAATGTAATAGTATAGAATTCATTATAATGTTTTCTAACGAAGAAAACATTTACAATATAATGTCATATGCAGACTGCAGTGTGTTTCAGATAACTAAAACAGTTCATGATATAACTCAACATCTGTTTCTTCAAAATTCTCTTCTTCCACAAAATTTTTTGTTCCTCTGACCGAGAATCCTGAAGTTGAATGTAATTTTTCTTTTGCAAGAAAGTTACTTTTCAGTATATTTTTGTCCTGCACTTGTTCTAGAACATTGTAGTTGCACGAAATAAGAATGCAAATAACAGAGGAAATCATGGTCACAGAGATAATAAGAGCTCCCAGAAATTTTTATATAAATAAATAGTTGACATTCAAATTAAATATATTCTAATAGTTTATTTTAACAGAACCATTGGTATCTCCATTAAATGGATCTAAAATGAATAAATGATGAAGTGTATTCAAGTGACAGAATTATATATTAGGAGCATGAGAAAGCACATAGCATTTGGGAGTCAAAGCATGAGCATAAACAAGCATGAACAATCACTGAATGCATATTTTGTCTTGTGATTTAATTAATATACTAGTGACATAATTTCTTCGAATTTGCAAGTCTCATTGACATGATTATGCAAACGTTGCAAAGCTGCAAACTTGAGCCCTCCACTTCTACTTTATGATTGGGGAATTCAAAAAAAACAAAGCATAGCATTGCTGACCAAAAACATTCCTGACCAACTGATGCCCATTTAAGTGTCTTATAGTTCAGATATACATTACAGTATAAGAGCTCATTTCAGCACCATAATAATTTAAAATTTATTGGACTTAGAAAAGTGTTCTATGGCCATACCTTGGAAAACCAGCAGTGCGTGATATAGTCATCCATGATAAATCATGGTTCCTTAGTGTAACTCCCACATCGTTTCCCAGCACCGGAACAACAATTAACTTTACACTGACATCCCTCCGCAACACGGCTACAATAAATGCAAATTAATGAGCTTACAATACATAATCAATGAAATGGTTTGGCATACTCGTACAAAATATAAATAAACATAAGTCTCCCTTAAATCATCAGTAGCATTTGCAACATTAGAAAATCATTAGCCAATACAGATACAGAGATTTTAAACCATGGTATTGTCCACTGTCATCATAAGATTGTTGTTTCCAATTTAGATTAGAAAGAAAACCCACATGGATAATGCAAATATTATGGAAGCATGGATAAACTGTTAGACTTATTAGTTTTAAAGTCTAATTTATTTTGGGCCTAATCAAGTCAATTGGATATTTGCACCCGCCCACTTAACCTATGTTGTTTGACCCAATAAAGAATTGATCAAACCTAAATGGTTTGGGTCTAGACACGTTTTCAATTACACTTAGCCATGAGTGTATTTAATTAGAATGTGGGACTCATCACACGTGTGAAACTCGTGTTATAAATCAAGGGCCTAGATCTATGATGAGTTGAACTAGGGTTTCTTGATGCTATATATATCATGAGTGGGGTTCCCTCTCCACCAACAAGAATAATCATCTCTCTCTTAGAGGCCTCTCATCTCCTCTAAGGATAAAGAAGAGAACTTGGTGGCTGGAGAGAAGAATCCTCTCCCTCAACTCCGGCGCCTTCGAGATCGTGCAATATTCGGCATCTTCGTGATGGAATCAGGTATGCCTAAAATCCTCCTTCCCTTTGATCATGATAAAGAGGCTTACAGTATATGTGTAGATCTTGTATGGAACAAAATTTAGATCTAACAATTGGTATCAGAGCCACCTCTTTATCAAATCATAGGGATCTACAGAAACTATGATCTCGATCTATAAATTTCATAAAAATATCTCCTTTGATTCAATAAATATTTTGTGTCTCATATGTTGGATCAAAAGGTTAAAAGGAGTGATTTTTTATTGAATTTAACATGTATATGTTTTTTATGAAAATTAATATGTGTGTTATTCTAGATTTAAAAAAAAACAATTACATGCATCCGCCAGCATGCAAGCACCGGCTGCATGGATGTGGCCTTGATTTTATTCATTCATTTATCTATTTGAATCAGGCTTAAATTTTTGGCATGCTGGCCTTATGTAAATGCATGGCAGCCTTAAGTTAAAAAAAAAAAAAAAGCATTGCCTTCATGCAGCCAGCAAGTGTTTGCATGTAGGCGGCGTGTGCATGCCTCCATGCTACGCGCGTCCAGTAAAAAAAAAAAAAAAAAAGGTTATTTATTTAGGGTTTCCTTAATTTGAGATTATGAGATTAATTAGGATTAAAAATTTAGAGATTGAATTTTACTCTAATAAGGAAACTTACTCCTAATTAATTTCATATTAATTTTCAATTGGGATTGTTGAGATTGATTTGGGTATTATGATTGAGATATAATTCTAATCTATTAAGGATATTTTGGGATAGAATTCTACTCAAATAAAGAAACCTAATCTCAATCAATCTCACATTAAGCTAATTGGGTTTTATTCAGTTTATTTAAACCCGACCTAATAAGGAAACCCATAAGTTAACCATTGCGGGTCGGGTCTGATTCAGACCCGATAAGCACTGCAGACCCGTTTTGCCAATAGAAACTTCAATTAGCCGTTACGGGCTCATACGATCTCTGTTTTGGGCATGTAAACAGTCGTTTCGAAGCTCTTAACGAGCACTACAGTATTACAGGCATTAGACATGACAAAATAGTAGTTAGTTGACATAAAGAAGCATTGAAGTGTTTGTTTATCATGGTTATGTGTACCCTTACATGCTTCCGCTTTGTCATCAATATTTTATTGCTTATATTGTCTTGCATGATGAATATTGGTGTTTATTACAGTTAATAACACACAGATAAAGATATATACATGTTCAAGCTATGAATTTATAAAAGAGCTTATTTAATTGCGTATGTAGTTCATGCAGACAATAGCCGGCCCAAAGGAAGACTATTGTTTGGCCGAATTATGTACGGCGTCAGATACTTGATGTGGGTAATGCAAGTGGGAGAACCTTGATGTGTGGTAATCGGCCCAAAGGAAGGTTGTCACACTATTGGCCCATATTGCATTACCCTCATCAACTAGTCCGATGGCGGAACAAGAATACAGATGTATAAATTTGTGTGGCCCATGCGTGTGGCAATCGGCCCAAAGGAAGTTTGTCATTATGGCCGGGTCATTACATATATTATATGGCCAATATAGATTACTTAAACTTTAGGACCAATCCTATAAAGTGACAGTCGGCCCAAGGAAGGCTGTTCTCTTACATAGGACCTAGACTTTAGGATATCTATATTGGGCCAGTACAGTGTTGGCATATAGAGACACAACTTGTTCTGAAAGTTTAAACCGCAGCTCTATCGGTTAAACTGGTTGCATTTTCTGAAATTCATTTTTTATGGCTATTACAGTAGAATTTTATTAAATGCAATGTTTATGTTAAACTGATGAGAAATTGTACATTTATGTAGTTTAATTGAATGGTACAAACTTTAAGAAGTGGTAAGACCACGTAAATGATCGTTCTTGAATTCATGCACCTAAAGTACACCTTAAAGATTGATGCATCTCTACTATCACTATAAAAGTTCAGTAAAGAAAAGGTCAATTATGATAAGTGGGAGAGATCTTACAAGAGGTATTTAATGATGTCATAAAGTACACTATTCGTATAACTAGTAGAAATGCTATGCCCGATAAAGTCAGTGCTCACTTAGCATCCAGGGTAAACTTCTAATAAGAAAAGGAAAGTGAAACTAAAGGGAGGAATATAAACATCACTACAGTGGCTGATCCTAAGTGGCAAAAGTGCAGAAAAAGTAGCCTAAGGTCATTGCATATTTTTTCTGTAAGAAAGTAAGCCACCTCAAGTAGGAATGCATAAAGTATCAGAAATGGCTATTTAGCGTTATGTTTGTTCTGAGATTAATCTAGCTTTAGTGTCACTTTATAAATTATAAATAGATAATTCACATAAGCGATTCAATGCGAAACTTTCAAACCCAAAGGAGGCCCAGCCCAGCTGAGCGATACGTATACATGGGTGATGGAAATAAAGTTGCAATTAAAGTTGTTGGAGTTTGTAGGCTTAAATTAGATTCTGGTTTTTTGTTTTAGATTTGGATGAGACTTTATATGTACTGTCCTTTTAGGCGGAATCATATTTCAATTTCATTTGTTAGACAGATCTAGTTTTACTGTCACTCTTGATAATGAAATGCTTAGTCTACTTTCCAAACTAAAGTTGTTGGTACTAGAATTCTGATTGATGGCTATATAAATTGAAACTTCATGCTTTATATACTGAGTCTCTATATGTGAATGACATAGGCACTAAGCGAAAATTAATTAAAGAAACATTAGAAAGTTTGGTACTAGACGAAGTTCAGGTGTCTTAATTTGGTGTATACAGACATTTGTGGTCTATTCCCTACAGCTTCTTGGAATGGTCATGAATATTTCATCACTTTTACAGACAATTACTCTCGTTATGGGTACCTATACTTGTTCCATGAGAAATCCCAATCATTGGACATGTTAAAGCCGTTAGATCTGATCATGGTGGTGAGTACTATGACAGATATGACGAATTAGGTAAATATCTAGAATCATTTGGCAATTTCTGAAAGTTGGTATTATCGCTTAGTACACCATATCAGGGACACCTCGTCAAAATGGTATTGTTGAGAGATAAAATCACACACTAAAGGACATGGTTAGGAGTATGATAACTCACACTACTCTACCAGAGTCATTATATATTGAAGCCTTAAAAATGATTGTCACCTCCTTAATAGAATACCTAGCAAAACAGTAACTAAAACCCCATATGAGTTATGGACTGGGAAATCTCTCAGTATTAGGCATCTATATGTTTGCGGTTGTCCAGCGGAAGCTCGGCCATATATACCATATGAGAAGAAGTTGGACTCAATGACAGTTAGTTGTTTATTCGTAGGGTATATTCTGAGAGGTAAAAGGCTTTAAGTTTTATTGTCCCTCACTAAGAACATAAGACGGATTGCTAAATTTTTTTGAGAATATTCAGAACAGTGGGAGTAAACTACATAAAGATTTCATATTTAAGAAAGAACATATTGTTATACCCATGATAATTGTTTCAAATGATAAAGTAGTTGTTCCACTTCAAGATGAAAATACAGTTGCATCCTTACAAGATACATATACAGTTCATCCTGAAGTAGATCATGCTGGTGAGATAGAAACTGAAAATTCTCAACCACAAGTGCCTAGGAGATCAACTAGGAAGAGGAGATCAGTCATTACAAATGACTATATAGTTTATCTTCAATAGCATGAGTTTGACATAAGGCTAGAGGATGACCCCGCATCCTTAAATGAGGCCAACTCAACATTCACTCCAGTAAGTGGTCAAATGCCATGAAAGATGAGTTAAAATCCATAAAGGACAATGATGTTTGGGATTTAGTAGAGTTGTCTGAAGGAAAGAAACTGATTGGTTATAAATGAGTATTCAAAACCAAGCGGGATTCGAAAGGCAATGTCGAAAGGTATAAGGCACATCTTGTCACAAAGGAATTCACTCAAAGAGAAGGCATTGACTATAAGGAGACTTTCTCCCTGTTTTCATGAAGCATTCTTTTAGGATTATTATGGCACTGGTGGCACTTTGACCTAGAGTTATACCAAATGGATGTTAAGATTGCCTTTCTTAATGGTAGCATTGAGAAGGAAATCTGTATGGTGCAACCAGAAAGTTTTAAAGTGAAGGTTTCATAATATTTGGTTTGCAAATAAAGAAATTTCATTTATGGTTTAAAGCAAGCATTCTGTCAATGGTATTTGAAATTTGATCATGTAATATCCGATTTTGGTTTTAAGGAGATTGTAGATTATCAATACATTTACCATAAATTTAAAGAGAGTAGACTTATATTTCTGTGCTATATGTGGATGACGTTCTACTAGCAAGTAACGATATGGTTCTTTTACTTGAGATCAAGAGTTTTCTCTAAAGAATTTTGAGATGAAAGATCTTGGAGAAGCTTCTTTTGTGATAGGCATCCAGATTCAACGTGACAGGACACGTGGAATATTAGGTTTATCACAAAAGCCCTATATCGATAAGGTGCTAGATAGATGTGGCATGAAGAATTGCTCTAAGGGAGATAAGTTGAGTTTACTCTATTGTCTCAAGAACGATCTACAGAAAGAGCAAATGAAAGACATTCCATATGCATTGGCGGTTGGAAGTCTGATGTATGCTCAAGTTTGTACCCATCAGACATAGCATATACTGTTGAGAAACTTGACAGAAACTTGATCAATCATGGGATTGATCTCTGGAAGACTGTCGAGAAGGTAATGCGATATCAATAGAAGACTACATGAAATCTGATCAGTTGCAGCTGACGGATACACAGATTCAGATTATGCTGTATGTATCGACAATAGGAAGTCCACTTTATTTTACATTTTCCTTATTGTTGGAAGATGGTGGATTTAGTCGAGAGGCCATTACAGCTATACTGTGACAATAAGAGCTATAGAGCTCTACTACGATAGTGACAAGAGTTCAGTAAAGTCGAAGCATATCGACATCAAGTTTTTTGTCATCAATGATAAAGTTCAGAATCATATTTTGTCTGTTTGATAGTGATGACACTATTCTTAACATTACAGATCCACTCATTAAAGGACTTTCACCTAAAGTATTCTTAGAGCATATTGCTCATATGTGGATGACTAGTCATTATGATATTCTGATTTTGTGGAGTGGATAATTTTATGTAACAGACATTATTTCTAAGTGCACTTTATGGATATTTGTTGATTCTGATAAATAAATTTATAACTGCTTTCTTAAAGTTTACTTTTGCGCATTTGAGTTTGTTGAATTAGCAGTTAGACTCGTTGGAGTCATAAAGTTAGACTCGTTGGAGTCATAAGGCTAGACTCGTTGGAGTCATAAAGTGGAAACCAGTTGGAATTGTACCTTATTTGATCAGAGGACATTTCCATGCCACACGTCCACATTTGATCTATGTCGTTAGGGGTTCTGAAACTTGTGATGTGGAAGGTCCTACCTCGATTATACAGAAGGTAACGATCGCCATGTTCGGTGGCAGGACTCTAATGGACCAGATTGTTTTGAAGTCCGGCTTACTTCAGTGCCAAGAATGGCAAGGTGAATTCGCGGGCAAAGAGGCTTGTCTACTTGGGAGTCAAGGGGAACAGCTACAGGTTGTGGGATCCAAAGACAAGAAGATCGTGATGAGCAGAATGTCACATTTGGAGAAAACTTCAGCGTTGAAGTTCCACGTCTCAGCAGGTGGAGAGGACGGAGATCAAGGGAAGATTGCAGCGGGTGGAGGTTGATGCTACTCCATCATCTCCAGTTGGTTCGGCATCAAAGGTACTTCAGCGGAGGTGACACCGGGTGGATTCATGATACCAAAGGTGATGCTGAACAGGTTGACGACATTGTTGAGGATGTCGAGTTATTTGCAGCCATTGGAACCAAGTGAAACCACGCTCGTGGTTAAAGAAGCATGAATCTCAAGCTTGTGACGCGACAAGCTCAAGTTGAAGGCCGTTGCTCTCCATGATGGTCGGAAGAGGTTCATATGACTCAGTCTAACAGGTTCACTGCTGCAGGAACAGGTACTATTGGAGCTTGATGAAGCTCATTTCACATGAACTACGTTTGGCTTGATCCTTTTGGGCAAAGGTACGTAGGCAGCCGTAAAGGCGCAGCATTGGTGATGCAACTCTTATGAAGCTAATTGGGTTCTCGAGATTTTATTTTGGATCTTCACGTAGAGGTGAAGAGTTGTGGCTGATTGGAGCTTCACGTAGAGTTGGAGAGACTTCACGTAGAGGTGAAGAGACTTCATGTAGAGGTGAAGTGGTGTGGCCAGTTGGATCTCACGTAGTGGTGAGATGTGTTGATCTCGATGAACAGGTTTATCTTCCGGAGAGAAGATGTTGAGCTTGCATAAGGAGTGGTGTGCATTCGGAGAAGCCGATGATTTGGTGTGCTCTACGCAGACTTGGTTGGACCGTCAGTGGAAGACAGGTAGACTAGATAGAGCTAGTCAGTGGAGAGTCAGTGTTGGCTCATAAGGAAGTCTTCGTGAAGTCGTGAAGTTGCAGAGAAGGAGCCACAGTAATGATCGGCAGGTATGAAAAATTCTCCTAAGGCGAAGTGCAGGGAAAGCATGTGCGATGTTTTCTAGGTATAGATGAGCCAAAGATTCCAAGCCGAGATCATGTGTCAATTTCGCCGAGATCGTGTGTCGATTTCGTCCGGTGCGCGCAAGCCGAGATCGTGTGTCGATTTCGCCGAGATCGGTTGTCGATTTCGCCAGGTGATAGCCTGGGGTTCGTTGGATGTCGGCTCAGATTTTGGCATCTTCGCCGAGGTGGAGAATTGTTGGAAAGAGAGAGATTTTTACTGAGGGAGTTGACCGGACCGTCAAGGGATAGTCGAGGAAGTCGGCGACAAGAGACGATGGAAGAAACAGCAGAAAACAGCAGCAACAGCAGTATCTGGCAGGGGTTCGGTCGACCGGCCCGGTCGACCGAAGTGCACGACGTGCACAGGCCAGAGAGCGGTCGACCGGCCGGTCGACCGAGAAGCCTGACTGTAAACAACCCAACTCTCGGGTTTCTGGGTCGACCGCCCGGTCGACCGGAAGAGGAAGTCGGTCGACCGGCCGGTCGACCGACAGACGAGTTTGGGCGTAAATCTGCTGCTCCGCAGATTGGGTATTTAAGGTTGTTTGGTTTCTAGGGTTTGTAAGCAATCACAAAAGCTGCGGGAAAAGTAAGGCTGCATCTCTCTTGCATTCAAAGAGGTTGCTAGTAAGTTGTAATCCTCCTTAAAAGTAATAATCTCTCCATTGATTGCCCCGAGGACGTAGGCATTCAGCCGAACCTCGTTAAATCGTGTGTTTTTGTGATTGTGTGTTCTTCTCTTGTGATTTCTGTGATTTTGGGTGTTCTTTGTGGTTGTGGAGATTGTGTGATTCTCTGTTGGTTGTTTTGTCGCGCGCACATCTCTCTCTCTCTCTATCTCTCTCTCTTCTTGTTTACTTGTTGGTGCCATGGTGACTGTTCTATGGTATCCCATCTTCTCTATTGTGTGGATTCCCAACACTTGATCCCTTGAAATCGTCGTAGTAACTAATTAGAAGCAGTTTGGGGAAACTCGGGAACAACTTTGACAAAGCTCTCCCATCAGCAGAGCAAGAAAATCAAATTTAGTGGTAATATACAGGAGCTGCACACCAATTTTAACTAATGTAGCAGTATCTGTACCTTGAACAAAGGGGTCAGGTTTTTCTGAATGGCTCTCTGAAATTAGTCTTCAAGAGTGTGGGTGCGCAATCTGATGACCCCGGTTTCGACCCATTAGCACAACCAACTAGTCGGGTCCTCCATGGTTGGCCTCACGCTAACAGCATCAGTTTCCAATACTCTTTCGTCAGCTCTGTTGCATACTCGCTCAATCTCCAGTGAACTTGTCTATGAATCAGAGATTTTGTTTAGTTTGTATGGATAGTTGCTTGTAAGAGAAAAGATTCATAGCTATTACCTTGATGCCTCCAAGATTCATGGTATCATCGGCCCTCCCCTGTACATATAATAGCCACCAACTGTTCTCAGAATTATATCTCCATGTCTTCTGAGGTTCTGCCATGAGAAATACCAAATAGGGATATATGTGAAGATGTTCAGCTCACTTCTACATGGATAAGTATGTGATAGGAAAAATGATCATACCATTCCTCTATAAACTGGCCTGCCATCGAAGTAAACTTTCTCGTGATCGGCAGTTAGTAGCTATCACTTGCGCCCATGTACAAACGAAATAAAACCTACTTCTCCGTCACAGCGTTGAACATCTGGCTGCCATGGAAGATGGGAATCCTTTTGCCAAATCGGTTAAAATATTACTGTTAGATAAATACATACTTAAAGAACTTCATGAAGATTAATTGCCCAATAAATCTTGAATCCATACATCTCAAGAACAATCATATTTAACTGTAAATACATACCTGAAGCCATGTCAAGAGGATGATGAATGAAGAAAAGATTGTTAATGATCTCAGTCCTTTCCTTTGATCCTTGCAAACCCTAATCAGTAGACACTTTCTTCTCTCTGTCTCCTTGACTTTGCACAAACCCTAAAACTGAATTGAAGGATATCCTAAAAAGGGGTTGTTTTCTTTTCAAGAGGAAAGAAGAGGGTCTACATTTGCAAATAACCCATGAGAAAAACCACCATCATGGCCCTTTATATATCATATGATTATAAATTTATATAAATGTAACCATATATTTGGCCATACATTAAATATCAGTTAGCCATAATTATGGAATCCAATTAATTAATAAAAGGTTAGTGGGCCACTTAATATGAGACTAACATTCTCCCACTTGGACCACTAGCCGATTACAGTACAACCTTAGAAAACAAATAAAAAGAAAAACTCATTTAAAAACTTTTGACTCCATTGGATTCCATACTGAAAAACTTTGACACGTGATCACGAATTTAAAAATAATAACTGATAAGCCCAAATAATGATATACTGTAATACTGCAATTAGCTTGGACCACCAATGTGAGTCATAGCG